>JAXGGA010004746.1:0-84914 GCA_038373865.1 Uloborus plumipes | reverse complement strand
CTGCATTCCTTGAAATAGTTTTTATTTACAATTGTACACAGAGACGGATTTAGGATGTCATACATGTTTCAACTGCAAAGTCACCCTCTGCTAACCACCCTCCACTTTCTGTGTCCCTAGGTAGTCCCCCCAAATAATACGACAATGACTGCATACCTTGAAAAGTAGTTTTTATTCAAAAAAATGTACATTGACAGATTTAGCATATCATACATGTTGCAACTACAAAGCCCCCCCCCCCCCCCGCCACATAGGGACTTCGTAAGAGATCATAATACTTATTTCTAAAAACTCTAATTCCAAAAGTTTTGAGTTAAGGGGCCCTGTAAAATACAATGAAGTGGGCCCTGAAAATCAGTAAAGCTGAATTTAAGTGTAAACACCTAAGGAAAATTATTACAACTTCAGTGTACTAAATTATCAGGGATTGGCTAAAACTCAATTTTTAAGCATTCAAAAGCCCCCTCCAAAAGGAGAATCACAGCTATTTGGAAAGGAGAAACAATTGCAATATGATATGGCTTTTAGAGATCTTAGATGTTTTTCAACATTGTAAAAGTTGATATTTGATACTGCGTTTTCTCACAACTTGAGCTAATTCTTAACAATAGTTTAGTTTTCTTTCAATAAATTTCCTATAATATGAAAAATTTAACAACCATTTTAAATCATAATAGGGAAGTTTTCGATTTTTCAATTTTATTTTTATATGATAGAGCAACATACATGAACATCAACTGTGAAAAAATTTTCGCGCTGCGACAAGTAGTTTTTTTTTTAAAATAATTTTTAAATTTCAAGCTGCTGTGACGTCACTGGGCATTCGTTGGCGCTTTTGAACTTTCTACTAAGGCGAAGAAAGAGCGAGAAGCTTTAGATGCGAGGAGCGCGAGAAACCGGTTTCTCCGGCTTCCGCACTGTTGTTCGCTCTGCACTGTCGTAGTTGTTTTTCCTCGCCAAGTGAAGCGTTCTAAAAATTTGAATACGGATTTTGCCAAAAAATATCAAAACAATCACCCCTAGCAGGGTATTGGATTGCTCTTTGATAAATCCAGTTTTAAATAGTGAATTAGTAGACTTTAAGGTATTGATTACGGAAGGAGAAAATCCCGCAATGAAACGATAATATAGCAAAAATCCAATTTTTATGGATGAAAGGCTGAAAGTTACTGCCATCTGATGTCACGGGTTTCGGTTTCAAGGCGCGCTTTTTTTGCGCGTGGGTTTTTAAAAAAATCATTAAGAATCAACCGTTGTGTTTTAAAATTCGGCAATGGTGAATTTTTGTGTTTTGTAAGCCTCTTAACAATATCTAGTCATTAAAAAAGGGATATTCAATAGGTCACAACTACCCTATTATATAGAAAATGCATTTTTAGAGAATGGCATTTTAAAGAAAACTTTCATATATTTCTAACATTTATGGCAATTCTTCTGTACCATTAAAAAAAAAAAAAAAACTACAAAATGTAAGATTGATAAAATAATATAAAAAATATTTATCAGAATTTCAAAAGTTAACATTATAAACTTAGAAGGAAAATTTTTTAACTTCAATTAAAGACGTAAAAAGATTGCAACTTTAACTTCATAGATGTTAAAAATGACGCAGAAAAAACTATAACAAAAAAGATTAGACACTTCATAGACCAATCATAAAATGCTAAACTACCTCTCCCTTGATCTCCATTTTGGCAAACTGAATAATAGGTAAATAACAAGTGAGCCACAAACAATAACCAAGGGGTAACCAAATGAAACTCTAGAACTCGCTCTTTAATTCAAGCTCAGATAAAGAGCTGCTGCAGGTGCAATATTCCTAAATTGGTAGCCTTTGAAACTTTAATTCTTTTTGAATCATTCTTTGTACTTAAAACACCAAATATGAATGAAATTGAAAACATTGAAACAAAAAGAATGAAATAAAATAATAAGAAGCCTACTTTTACAGTAGATATTGCTTGACCAGAGGCAGAAAATATATATATATTTGACTTGTTAGCAAATTGAGTTTTCTGCAGTTTCCTTGCATCCTGTTGTACAGCTAAAAATGAATTCATTAGTCATTAAAAAATAAGAATTAAAATGAAGGAGAAATCTAGAATCCCAAAATTATAAAAAGAAAATGCAAACCTATTGGTCCGCCAAAGGGAGCTGCCACAATAATACAATCTGAAAGGTTTACTTGATCAACCCATTGCATAGAATACAGTTCAATTTTCCTACAAAAAATAGAAAAAAAATTGCAATAATTAGCTTTCTCTTTCAAATTGTGTGAATAAGAACAATATTTCAAACTTGTGTCTTAATTCTAACAACACTGACGATGTTCTCTCTCCACTCTCTCTGCCTTTTTCTTCTTTTTAAAATCAAATCTAAAATATCACTTATAATTACATTTAGCCTATAAGACTAATTCAGCATCAAGTATTTAACCCCTTTGTTTGTACAGCCTGTCTGCAACCACATTTAAACTGCCCAAACTGAGTTCAAGCAACACTGGCAAGAGTTGAAAAAAATATAAGATTTAATTTTTTCTGTTTCCAATTGTATCAACATACAAAGAGTCAAGTGATAAGAAAAATTCTAAATGATTACTACAGTCTCTAACAATTAAATGTTTGAAATACATTTAAGTCTTTTTACTGTTTTTTCCCGACAAACTATAAAATGAAAAGTTTGAGAAATAAGAAACCGAAATATTGCAAAGTATCACTTAACTGAATGCTCCAAGTCTAAAACTAACATTTAATACCTTAATTTGATGACCCATTGCTTCAACACAAGGATGTAATGAAGAGAGGGTTTAGCGGTGCATGCCCTCAGAACTCTTTAATGCTACTGCTAATACTAATATAGTAATTATCTATGTATCTGGGTGCACTAGTTCATCAACACATTACATATATCAGCACTAATCAGCCAGTAGATTGTGATCAATCAGTTGATTTCAACACCTATTTTCAGTCAATCATAGAAATATTTTGGACCTTGCTTTTTGTCAGAGTATCAGAGCATTATTAAACATTTTTTTAATAATACTCTGAATAAAAATAGGTTTAAGGTTTAAACCAAACATTGATTGAAAATTTTCTCCAATTTGAAGTCAGCATAATCTCAACTTATCTGTTCAAACAACGTGTTTTTTAAAATGTACTGTATGTATTCTGCATCAACTCTCTCCCCTTCACCCAAGTCAATCTTCCTGTTCACCAAACTTGGAAAGCAGATTAGCAGCCAGTTTGGGTCACTGTAGAACTATCGATTCAGAAAGTTTTTGAATACTAGAACAATACAAAGGGAGTCCTCTTTTAAAATAACTAAAATTTTATGATACATTAAGTCAACAGTGTAAGCCAGTGCCAGGTTTTGAAGGAAATCATTTCTAAAATAAAAGCGAACACATAAGGGAAGGGGTAACTATATACCGTAAAATCCCGAAAGTAACCCCCCCCCCCCCCATCGATTATAACCCCCTCCCCTTTTTTGGAAAAAAGTGAAATTTCTCTCATTCTGAATATACTGTATAAAAAATCTCGATTATAATCCCCCCCCCCCACCTGAAATTTATCAGTTTAGTTTTGAAAATAGGGGGGTTATTTTCAGGATTTTACTGTAGTTGGGGCAATGCTACAGTTGGATGAAGGTGACACATGGGGATGCAGTTTCGTGAAATATTTGTTTTTATTGTAAAAATAATGCAAATTTAATGGAAATTAGTTTCAAACCCCTTTTAATTTTTGTGAATCCCTTCCAAATCCCAGAGTGAGTTTCCCCAAAATATTTTTTCCAACTACAGTACTGACTGAATGAGAACTTGTAAAAAACAGTCGAAAACTTTGTTCTGTGAAATGAGAAAAATGGGACAACCTGTATAAAATACAAATAAACACATTTAATACAAAAAAACCATTTGAAATGATCGAAAAACTCAGCAAATAGTGATTTCGAGGTTATAAAGTGTGAACTGAAGAAAAGTGAAAACTGTTCAATTTGAAGGTCTTTCTCTTTAAATCAATAACTCAAATAACTTTGCATCCATTGCCACAACCATTTTTCCCACGACTGCATTACTTACAGAAGGCGATCGTAAGTGTAATATTTTAATATGGGGTTAGAGTCCTCAATTAGAGGACCCCCGGTAGAAATTCCTCAAAACTAGCTGAAGTACCTAAAACTCAGTTATAGGCTGCCTTTGGTGACATGTTTATGAAACATATGTTTTCTAATTTGACTGATATATAAAACTGTTTGCTTCAAATAAAGTTTTAAGAGCCCTTACTATTTTTTAATATGTTTCATGGCACAAATGTTTTATTTATATCTCCACAAAAGATTATAATCCCTTAAATAATTTTAATACTTAATAGAATAGAATACAGAAGTAAAAAGTCTCGCCAGGAATTTGGTCATTCCTGGTGGATCCTGAGAGCACCTTTCCAGAAATTTCAGACCTGTCAGAAATTATCAGAAACACATAAGTCTGACGAATGCATTACTGCACATACTGAAAGACTTCAAACTCCTCTTTTCAATTAACCTTTTAAAAGTAATTATTATATAAGTACCTATAATATATATTTTTCCCAAGTGGTGTCCAATCAGCTGTGTACAATGCCATTACTCAAAAATTGTTTTTATGTACAAAATATTACATTAATGAAAAGGCAAGAAGTTAAAATGTTTCGATATTATATCATGCGTATAATCATCTTCAAGGGGTATATTTTGTAAATAACTACAAAAAACGTTTCAGCGTGTGTTTCATTAAAATTTCTTCACCAGATTTTTGCTTTATGCAAAGGGGGTGGCCTATCTAAACAACTTCGGTTCAAATCAAAACAAACGTGACAAAAACTAAATATTTTATTCAGATCACTTCACTTCAGAACGTACAACGAAGTATATCTTAAGCCATGGCCGCACTCACGGAGTAGAAAGAACAAGGAGAGAAATGTTCTACGGATGCGCTAGTTTGAAAGTGGCAACGAATTCTCACACGCCGCCAGAGGACGCTAGCTGAAACGCTCCCTATCTCCTACGGGAATCAATGTAAATGATACTGAATCTGTCATCTTTTTAAATGCTGCTATGGGAAAGAAAAAATTTTTTTTTTCAACTGGATTTTGGTGTAAACCATCGATTAACATTATGAACTAAATATGACTTTGATCCACCCCACTGAAATTTTGCCGTATTTTTTAAGAAAGATGTTTAATCGACGGCATCTAGCTACTTGCCAAATTTGACATATATGCGACTGTATGTGACATTTTCTTTGCATTGTACGATATAATTTTTGCTGAGAATCAGTTCTCTAAATTGTTGATAAATTAAGCATGAGGCAAAAAATTAATTATGTCAGAATTTAATTTTGTTATTAATTAAATATATTTAGTAGACAAAATAATTATTAGTTTAAATGTATTTATTAAATATATTTAGTTCATAATGTTAATCGATGGTTTGAGCAAAATTCCAATTAAAAAAAAATATTCTTGCCAACAGCAGTCTTTTAAAATGACAGATTCTGTCAGATTTGGCAAGTTGGTAAGTGCATTCGATTAAACCTATTTCTCAAAGAATACGGCACCTATTTTCGTGGGATGAAAATCATATTTAATTCATAATATCAGTCGAAGATTTACACCGAAATCCAGTTGAAAAACATTTTTTTCTCTCCCCATAGCAGCAGTTAAAAAGATGACAGATTCAGTATCATTTACATTGATTCCCGTACGAGATAGGGAGCGTTTCAGCTAGCGTCCTCTGGCGGCGGGGTGAAAATTCGTTGCCACTTTTAGATAGCAGAGATTTAGCTCCTCCTCTTTAATCTCCTTGGCCGTGGCCGCACTAGATCTATACTGACTGGCCGTCACAATCGCTGAATTTCGTGGAAACTGAGTTACGTCACGTAAAGTTTAGTGATACAGCGTTATCTAGCGCTATGAATCTGAAAATTACTTGATGTTACCTTGGCGCGCTTGGCATATATTTGAAAATGCATCATCGTTTTAGCTTGACAGTTTTTCGCCAATATTTCCGCTTGATTAAGTTTCAGTTTGAAAACACTACGGAATAGCTTTTTAAAAAGTGTCGAGTTTTGGTGTGGGATTATTTTTTCATTTTGTTTTTTTATTCTATCGCATTTTAATTCAGAGGTGATATTTTTTTTTTTATTTAAAGCGCCGCGTTTTATTCAGGAAATATTTTTTAATAGTAGAAATTATATTTCTGTTTATTTATTTATTTTTGTTATTTTCATACATGGTTGTGAATAGAACAAAAACACATTAATAAATAACAATTAGTAATTATTTATTTGATGCATTTTGTACACAAAAACTTTTAATTATATTTCCTTTCACGAAATTATAACATAAATTCATATTGAAGCTTTTCAATTTGCCTCCAGGGAAAAAAGCGTCCAAATTCTTTATAAAAGATTAATAAGCGACCTTATTTTTCGGAGGTTAAAAATAGTGGTGCACTAATAAATCGGAAATAATCGGTAGTCGGCAACTTTGCAAATTATACTGTATGTCAATCTTGGTCGATTAATTAGCTTAATGTAAACTAGCTGTCGTGGCCGTCACGAAACTTTCTTCTATATCTATCTTATGAATTCCGGTTACAAAATAAAATACGTACTCGCCCGAGTAGTTGGAGACAGCGCCAATTTCCCAATTATCGTAATAACCCTGCAAATGCAGAATCAATGAGCGAAATTGGAAATCATTGCAAAAGCCTTGTTTAGATAAATTGCAAACATTTTGTTTGTTAGTAAAAAGAAATTGGCAACAGTTAAAAATTTCAAATCATTGAAAGTTTTCAGCTGTTTTGATAATTAAATAGCGTGAAAGCGATTTTTTAATGAAGTAATTTTTCGCATTGTTGACTAAGCGCAAAAATCACCCCACCCTCCCCCTGGGGCGATTGGCGCCAAAATTTAATCGATGCTTGCTTCCATATTGGGTTAGTGTTATTCCAAATTTCATTCAAATCGCAGCAATATTTCCCGAGATACAGTAGGTGCAGTGACAAAATAAGCACTTTTGATTGCTCCACCCCCCTTTGAGATATTGACACACAAATTGAATCAGCACCTGTACTCAATAGGGTCTACCTATGGACTAATTTTCGTTTGATTCCGCCGGTTACTTCCTGAGATATAGCAGTCACCCCCGCGCAGAACACGTGCGATTGCTCCACCCCCCTTCAAGATATTGACAAACAAATTGAATCAGCACCTGTACTCAGTAGGGTCTACCTATGGACCAATTTTCGTTTGATTCCGCCGGTTACTTCCTGAGATATAGCAATCACCCCTGCGCAGAACACGTGCGATTGCTCCACCCCCCTTGGAGATATTGACAAACAAATTGAATCAGCACCTGTACTCAGTAGGGTCTATCTATGGACCAATTTTCGTTTGATTCCGCCAGTTACTTCCTGAGATATAGCAATCACCCCCGCGCAGAACACGTGCGATTGCTCCACCCCCCTTGGAGGAATTCGCTAAAAAAAGTCAGGTGCACCAGTTCACATGGTGGTACATATGTGAAAAAATTTTTGTTCAATTTCATTCAGTAGTTTTTGCTCTAGCGCGGCCACAAAAACTGGTCACACACATACAGACTCACACACACACAGACAGACAGACAGACAGACAGACAGACATTTTCTAAAAATGGTCGAAATGGACTCAGCGCACCTCAAAACGTGCAAATCCGTCAAAATTCGACATTCGAAAATTTTCACGAAACCAATACTTTCTTCTATATATTAGATATAGAAGAAAGTAAAAATATGTTTACAATAAAATTACTTTGAGAGCTTAGAATATATGTAATGTAACTAACTATGCTTAATGAATTTTTGTCAATTAATTGGCATTTTTTTTATTTGTTTATTTACTTATTTATTTGTACATTTATTATTATTTTTTATTTATTATTATTTATTTATTATTATTTTTTTAACAATAACGATGTTACTTACTGCTTTCACTTCCCGTTGAATGGCATTTGCTCCTTTTCAGAATGAAGGAAGTGCGATAAATATCCTTAGAAAGCTCTTGCGAGAATGCGTAAAAATAGATCTGATGCAAAATCTCGTGAACACGATGATCAATATTAAAATAAAACTATTTAGGCCCTTTTATTATTTTTTGCTTTTTTCCCAAAGTCATTACGAAGTCAAGTAATCTAAAAAAAAATCATTTTCAGTAAGCTGATAATAAACGACTAAAATACAAAACATAAAAATTTGCTCTCATATAGTTCAAAATTACTTACAAATTGAGATCTAACATTTTCTAACTATGGTGATATCATTAAAAAATTCTGCGTAATAAGTTTCTCACCATTAATAGAATGAGGTCGCCGGGTAAGAAAAGATATTTATGTACAAATTGAGGGACAGAATTAATAAATTTAATAATAAAGCAGAAAAGGTAAGTAATTTTCGTGTTTTTTTTTTTTTTTTTTTTAGCAGAAACATAATGAACATTGCAGAAATTGAGCACTTACTATACGAATACAGAACTTAAAAAATAGCTTCCTTTCAGTTTGAAAGTAAATTTTGTAAAAATTTTCCTGTACCATCTTCTAAACTCTGTAAACACATCAGAAAAATTATGCATAAGGAGCGCAGGAAGTTTCATGCCACAATGTCAGCACACGGTGAGCAATGAAATATTATACACAAAGTGATTGAAGATAACACTGGTTACGCCGCTATACCAGCATTCTGGCAAACAACCTTATCTAAAAGTTGAGTACATCTTCACACTGGTAACAAAACATATTTTACCCTAATCTATTATCTCCACGCTTTTAAAGTATTGCGGTACCATGTTTCCGGGCCTCTCTTTGTTGCCCTAAAGTATTTTTAGCTGCAAGTATTTTTTAGCTAGAGTGAAGATATACTCAGTTTCTGTGTGAGGTAATTTATCTGCAACTCGACTACAGCTATTCCGACTGATGAGCTCAAAGCAAGGGCGAAACTGCAGCCTTAAAATGCTGTAAAAGAGCTGTTCTTTATTGCTTGCAATTCTGACTTAGCTCCATTTGTGAGATGATATCTTACCATCTTAGATTTGTTGAAGTATGATCTGTCACGTGCAACAAAACAATATTGTGATGCATTAATTACAAAACAAGAAATTCCTACTTTAATGCAGATTGAAAAGGCATTTCCTATTAACTGAAAACTATTTATTACTTTATTCAGTATGATTTTGTTCATTTTGCTCAGCTTTATTACTTGCAAAGGATAAATTTATTTTTAGTTGAGGAAATATTTTTTTGTTTTTGAGCAATACCTTTTCCCTTCTATTATTTTATTTTCTCGGATTATTTATGACAAAAATTCTTATAATTTGCTGATTATATATTTTCCAGTGTTTGATAAGAAACATTACACTTGTGCACCGGCAAGTGCGTCTCCTTATCCTATCACCCCTTTTTCAAATAGAAGCGATCGTGACTGCCAGGCGCGCAATACGTAGGCAGACAGTATGCAATATGTTTTGCATACAGTTGTTTTGAGGAAACAAGAAATTTTTTTTTAGTATGTATTGAGCCAAGGGGATTCCTGCAGCAGAAAAATGCGTCTATAATACATGCAATTATTAGGTGAATCATAACAATGTTTGTTCGCCTTAGTTTCCCCACGAAAATAACCATTTACTACAAATTAAAACCAAATATACCCATCCCCCCCCCCCCCCCAAGATCAATGGTGCACTCCTCTTCAAATACCACAAAGATCCCCAAGAGTGCGAGTGCCCCTCACCCAAACACCTCCTCCACTGAAAAATTCAATGGCGCAGTCTGCGGCATGACCCTTCCCCCCTCCACCTGATTAAATTTGAAGTGAAAGTTTCAAAATGAAAAACAGTAGAGCCCGCTGAACGAAATAGCCATTTTGCCATAAGAGAATTCTAATTAGATATTCTATAATCCGTGATCAAAATAATGCATTACAACGGTTTGGGACATTGAAAATATATTGTATTAAGCGGGATATTCTTTTAACCGATATTTTAATAAGCGGACTCGACTGTATTCTGTAGCACCCATTTCACAGGTTTTTACTAACACTTGACATCCTAATATGAGACTTGATACACAGGAGTGAAAATATTTAAAGAATAAATGGATTTTTGGAAGGAAAAAAAAAAGAAAAGAAATAAAAGTCAATTTTTCCCTTGCACTTGTTTTATTTCAGTTCTTAGAGCATGGAATCAAAAAAGAAAAAAAAAAAGTTTCAACTTTCCGTATAAAAAGTTTTTAATGCAGTTGATTTAAAATGTCAAAATATTTTCTTATTTTTAAAAAAATCGAATAGAAGTATGCTCGGGAGAAAGAAGAAAGAAAAGGAAAACATATTTAAAAAAAAATTAGGACTTGTTGCACAAATGCTTTTTAAAGTTAGACAAATTTAAAAGGACAGATAAAATTCTATTTACCATTTCTTCAGTGTTTTTTATGATAGAATTCTTTTATGTATTAAAATTTTGAATAATGTTGATTAAGGTCAATAAGTAACGAATTCTATTGATCAATAGCAAGTTTTTTTTCATTTTGTTTTAATCCTTAAGAACATATGAAATGTTTAGAACTTTAACGAAAAGTTATGACAGAAATTTATTCGCAGAGTTCCGAGATAAATACAAATTAAAATAACTTATTCTTCGCGAAATAAAAGAATTAAAGTAACAATTCTTCATACTACAGAGACTACTACAGAGAAAAACTTTATTTCAAATAAAAGTTGCAAAAAAAATCATATAATTTTCTATAAAAACAGCAATTTCTTACCTTTTTTAAGTTTTCGAACGAATTCCGTCATCTGTCCAAACTAATCAATGTTGTCATGAAAAGTGCAGCCAGACAGCGCTGAAGTGGCAGAATTAGGAAGCTCGGCTGTTTCTTCATTTTAGGTAGGGACTTAAAAAATTGTGGTAGCCAGTAAGTACAGCGACATCTAGTGGAGCCATGCTTAAGCTGAAGATGCAACAGACGAAAAAGTTGACACTCAAAAGTGCTGCTTTGCGGAAGGATACATTTTCCCCGAAGACTGAAACTTCTATGCAGGAATTCAAGTGAAACAGGCGATCGCAAATTACAATCGCTACTGGAAATGAATTACATTAGAACGTTTCTTGATAAAAACATCGTGACGTCAGCGTGACGTTTGCGTAACGTTTGCGTGACGTTTGCCTATGAAAAACGAGCTAGATAAAACGTCACAGCCTACTTGGCGAATAAGAGGAGATCACTGACTGCTTGTGAGCTCTTATTGGCTCCATCCGTAGTGACGTCAGTGCCAAGTTAAGTTGATGATAATGTAATTCACTTCCAGTAGCGATGGCAATTCGAAGCGATTGCAATGGTGTTTCACATGAATCCCTGCCTAATAAGGGGAAAACACAGCAGTTGAAATGGAGCAATTTTCTGCTGTACAGAGCAGTAGCAGATGACGTCATCCTGGTAGACAAACAAATACCACGTGCTGATGACAACTAAACATACTCGAAACGTCGTCTGATTTTCTTACCAATGATTTGCTCTGTAATCTTTTTTCTCGTAAATTTGACTGTTATTTGGCCCGTTCTTTTTTCAGTTTTGGCTTGTTTTGTTTGTATTTCATACGGATGTTTCAGTTTCAACTAGAGATGCAAAAAACCCGTAGTTTTTGAGAGCCGGGAAAAAACCCGGGAATTTCGGGGAATAAACCCGGAATTTTGGGGAACATTGGGAATTTTGACTGTAAACAAACATAGTAATTTTCTACATAGTTGTTATGCCTAATGTATGAGTTACTATACAAGGTCTGTCTTTTAAGTAATGAGAATATTTTTGTCCTGACGCGGCTGTACGCCAGAGGGCGCTCCGACCGGTTGTAGTCGGTAGTGTGGCCTTCGACCTTGATAACGCTTCATTCGGCAGTAGCTTGCTGGCTTTAGTTGAGGCGGAATCACGTGAGGCGTAGACGTCTTCGAAAAAGTGTGTGCAAGCTCAAAATGCGACAAAACATTGAACAGCATTACGCAATCAAATTTTGCGTGGAATGATTCAGCAAGCTTACGGCAGGGAAAGCTTATTGCAAGCTTAAGTTTTAGATGCCATAAAATGTTTAAAAAAGGCGAGGGGAGCGTGGAGGAGGAACCCACTGCAGGTCACACAATCGACAATCAAGAACCGCAGAAACCGAGCAACGTGTGCGAAATTTCCTGAACACAGACCTGCGTTTAAGTGTTCGCATGATCGCAGAACAGCTAGGAATGGATAAAATAGTTGTGCACAAAATCATCAGTGAGGATCTTGGGATGAGAAAGATTTGCGACAAACTCGTGCTGAAAGTTTTGACGGAAGTTTAAAAGCAAAACCATGAGGCCGTTTCAAATGATCTTCCAAAGTCTCCCTAAAGCCCCAACCTTGACCCCCTCCCCCCAGTAGACCTTCTCCTCTTCCCTAAAGTGAAAACCGCCCCCAAAATGCGCCACCACGGGGCCCTAGATGATGGCAAAAAGGCTTGCACGCATGCTGTGAAGGATGCTTCAGTTGGTGGCTACCAGGGGGCGCACGAAGCGCGGAAATGTCACCTGTAGATAGAGATGCAAAAAACCCGTAGTTTTTGAGAGCCGGGAAAAAACCCGGGAATTTTGGGGAATAAACCCGAAATTTTGGGGAACATTGGGAATTTTGAATGTAAACAAACATAGTAATTTTGTACATAGCTATTATGCCTAATGTATGAATAAAAAAATAAAGACTTCGTTATTATTTGAGTTAAAATGCAAAAACTTTTAAAACAATACTGTTATTAAGTGTCACTGCCTTTGGAGCTCTTTAAAAAAGAGAGAAAAAAAAATAATGACGAAAAAAACATTTTTAATTTGATAAAAACCACTCATACAACCCTGTCTTTTGGAACAAAGTAAATAAAGTGTTGTTTCAAAGGAGGTTAAATATGTGACATACATTGAAAAAACTTTATTTTAGTTATCTAAAAAAAAAGTTGTGTTAGTTACATAAAATACTAAACATTAAAAAAAAAAAACAATTAACACGTGGAGAAGCAATGATTGCATCTTAGAAATTAGTTGCACTTTTAGAAAGCAAACTGAACAAACCATCTCAATTTGAAATTATACCCCGTGACAAAACAAACTCAAGATAGGGTTCACTCTCTTTCACTTATTATTTTGAAATATTTTTCTGATAAGCAATTCCATATACAGGGTGTTCCGTAACAAATTGTACAAACTTTGAGAGGAGTTAGAGGGGATGATAACAAGCAAAAATCACCTAGGAACATAGGTTCGGAAACGCATAGTTGACGAGCTACATATTCACAAAGTTGTCAAATTGTGTCAGAATGGTTCGTTATTACGACGGTTGGTTATCATTTCGGTGCATTTTTTTTTTGGGGGGGGCAACAGGCAGCAAAATTTCAACAACCGCTTTAAAATTTCTTAAATATTTAATATTATGCAAAACCTTTGTCGGATATTAAATTAGTGACTATAGGTTTTGTGTGTCTGTAGTACTTGAGCATCGCTTTTGCAACCCTATGTTCCCATGCGATTTGCTTCAAATTATCGTCCCCTCTAACAACCCTTAAACTTTGTCCCAATATTTAAGGGACACCCCAGGGTGGTAGGGGACAAGGGGAAGTAAGGGTTTAAGGGGAGGTAGGGGACATCACAAGCAATCCAAAATTGTAGAATAATCCGTAGTCAGGAATGCCTTCATTAGACGCTGGGCGGCGTTGTTCACAGAAGCACATGTGCTCTCTCTCAGTAGTCATTTTAGCTGCAAACGCTCACAGAGAAGTATGGAACGTTTCACGGATGCAGAGCTTGTAGATATGCACCTTATTTATGGTTTGGCAAACGAAAAATGGAAGAGCGGCTCAGAGGCTGTATCGGGAAAGGTATCTGCAGAGAGAAACACCGGACCATCGAATGTTCAATGATTTGAATCGCAATTTGTGTCAATATGGGTCCCTACAAAATGTTAGATATGGTTACGGCAGACCACTACATAGTCATAGTTTTAAGAATGGAAGAACATGTATTGCGTACCGTTAGAAGAAATCCAAGTACCAGCGTACGAGCCGTAGCTACTGCTGTTGGAGGATCTACGACGTCTGTTCATCGTGCTTTGCGACGTGCACGCTTATATCCATATCATCTATAACGCGTACAGTTAATGCTCCCGCAGATTATCCTATTCGTGAACGTTTTGCACACTGGTATCTCAACCAATGTAGCCAAGATGTAAATTTCTCATCCTGCGTTTTAATGACGGATGAAGCATACTTTACGCGTGATGGGATGTTCAACTCCCACAATGCTCATTTGTAGGTTGATGAGAATCCCCATGGCGTAAGATTACAGACTGCTCAACATCGTTTTTCAGTAAATGTTTGGGCTGGTTTGATTGTTGACGTCTTAATTGGACCTTATTTGTTGCCATCTCCACTGAGATCTCAACAATATCTCATCTTTCTGCAAGAGGTTCTACAAACATTACTTAACTCTGTGCCACAACATATCAGACGCCATATGTGGTTTCAACATGATGGGGCACCTCCCCATTATGGAACACATGTTCGGGAACATCTGAATCGTGTGTTTGGTCACCGATGGATTGGTCGTGGTGGACCAGTTCCCTGGCCACCACGCTCTCCTGATTTAAACAGTCTCGATTTCTTTCTTTGGGGTGCTTTGAAAAGTGCTGTGTACGCAACTCCTGTGGATTCAGAAATGGATCTAGTTGCAAGAATCGCCTGTGCTGCTGCAGATATCCAAGAAAATCCGGGTGTATTTGAGAGAGTTCGCCAGTCTATGGTCCGACGGTGTAACGCACGTATCGCTAACAATGGTGGAAACTTTGAACATAATTTATGACATTTTCTAACATTATTTACATTAAACGTGTAACGTCTTTGACCAATAAACATTTCGGATGATCCCAATCTTGTGTCTCATTGAACAATATTAATTTTTAAGAAAGGTTAAAGCGGTTGTTAAAATTTTGCTGCCTGTTGCTCAAAAAAAAAAAAAAAAAAAAAAATGCATCGAAATGATAATAAAAAACCGTCGTAATAACGAGCCATTCTGACACAATTTGACAACTTTGTGAACATGTAGCTCGTCAACTATGCGTTTCCGAACCTATGTTCCTAGGTGATCCTTGCTTGTTATCATCTCCTCTAACTCCCCTCAAAGTTTGTACAATTTGTTACACTTTGAACACCCTGTATATTACAAAACATAACTTTTGGCAATATCTTTTGAATGTATCTAATTATGGTAATAAATACAAATTTCAAAACCAGAATTTCTTAACACTTTGAAAATTTCCAAAACTCCCGGGAATTTACAAAATTCCCTTCCCAAAAAACCCGGTTTTTTCCCGGGAATAAACTGGGTTTTTTCCACCCTTTGCATCTCTACCTGTAGAAGTGTGAAGATGCTCAAAGAGTATATTTTGAAGACTACTAAAAATTTGTAGCGATATCTCTAATAAGTTATTTTTTATGGACTTATTCTCATTACTTAAAAGACAGACCATGTATAAAGACTTCGTCATTATTTGAGTTAAAAATGCAACAACTTTCAAAACAGTACTGTTATTAAGTGTCACTACCTTTGGAGCTCTTGAAAAAGAGAGAGAGAAAAAAAAATATGCTGAAAAAAACATTGAAAAAACTTTTGTGTTAGTTATCTAAAAAAAAAAGTTATGTTAGTTTCATTAAATACTAAACATTTTATTAAGGAAAAAAAAAAAAACATCAATTAACATGCGTAGAAGCAATCTCAATTTGAAATTATACCCCGTGACAAAACAAACTCAAGATAGGATGGCCTCTTTCACTTATTATTTTGAAATAATTTTCTGACAAGCAATTCCATATACTGCAAAACATAACTATAGGAAATATCTTTTGAATGTATCTAATTCGGGTAATAATTAAAAATTTTAAAAGCAGAATTTTTTAACACTTTGAAAATTCCCAAAACTACCGGGAATTTTCAAAATTCCCTTCCCAAAAAACCCGGTTTTTCCCGGGAATAAACTAGGTTTTTTCCACTCTTTGCATCTCTAGTTTCAACGCATCAATCATTCAAAAAAAGTATTATTTACTAAACTCTCCGCGTTTTTAACCACTGAATAGAATAACAACAAACTTTTTGCTAATGATAGGATTTGATTGTTCTTAATGCATTAAATATTCATAAACTGTGGATCTATCGATCCTTCTTTTTCTTTTTTTGTATTTGTACTGCAAGTTAGACGCGCATCAGCTTAAAATTAATTTTGGCTTAATAAATACGGATCCTAATTGTTAATAATCTTGATTTTATCAGTGTATCTTCCTTTTGCTTCGTTGTGAAGGCTTTTACAAGACTCGGAATACATTTTATGTTTAAAAAAGTGCTAAAACAACAACTGCGCACTCGCAATACCATGCTACACATACGGTGAACATGATCTTGTCCACCAGGAACGGTTACTAGGTTCCGTTGCTATGCAAAAACCACGTGGCTGCTACTGCCCTATAGGCAGTAAATTCACATCACTTCTTTTGTATTTAAGGATGGAAAAAAATATTGTCCCATTTTCTAACAATATAATGCTTGAGAAAATGTAGAAAGTGCAAGGAACTTCAAGTAGATACTGAGAACTCCTTTTCACTTACTACGCCACCTAGAGCCGCTATATAGACGGCCGACGCATCAAGATTAAGTTTTTGGATCCAATTCATTTGCTTTTACTTTCAGTTTTTATTGTTGTGGAGCTAGGGTTACCAGAAAAAAGTTTTGGAATATTGCTAATCTTTGCCAAATGCACGTGCCACCAATAGTTGCTCACAGTGAAAAATTACCAAAACGCG
The DNA here is from genome assembly GCA_038373865.1 of Uloborus plumipes. Lineage (NCBI taxonomy): Eukaryota > Metazoa > Arthropoda > Arachnida > Araneae > Uloboridae > Uloborus > Uloborus plumipes. The sequence continues at coordinate 67,997 of JAXGGA010004746.1, read as the reverse complement.
ATACCTTGCCAGAAGAGACAAACACTCAAAAACGCGCTGGATCCAAACTGGTCAAACTTAATCTTGATGAGCCGGCTCGTCTATATAGGGGCCTTAACGCCACCAACACCATTTATACATTTACCATGCTTCGATTGAACACAATCTGATATTTAAAAGGATAGAGACACACAAGTACAAGTCAGCATATTGGCAATATTTTTATTACAACTTCATCAAATTAAAATCGGCAATCATAATATAATACTGACTCCTACAATCTCCTCAGTCTCGTGACAGATTTATGTATTGTATGAGTGATTTCGGTAGAGGCAGGTCGCACGTTCCGTAGGGCAAGTTCCAGTTCTCGTTCAGGGCCTTCCGTACGACGCAGCGGCAGAGATGCAGCAGTTCTGACGGGTCCAGGTATCTTGCTGATAATTTCGGTACGATGCCTTCCATAGACAGCCACCTTATGAACTCGTGGCTTGGAGTCGATCCCTGAAGAACTCCTTGGTGGAAGTTTATGAGATCAAAATTCAGCTCTCCAAATTTGATCTGAAAATATATTGGTGAAAAGAAAAGGTTCGGTAGAAAAATGACATACCATTCTTGCTCCGTGCAACATCTCATTCCTTCTGAGCGGTGATATGTAGGAGTGTGTGTGCTTGTTGTGTGTGTGTGTGTGTGTGTGTGAGAGAGAGAGAGAGAGAGAGAGAGAGAGATAGAATGCCAATTGTGTGTGTGTGAAAGTGTGTGAGGGAGAGATAGAATGCCAATTGTGTGTGTGTGTGTAAGAGAGAGAGAGATAGAGTGCCAGTTGTGTGTGTGTGTACGAGAAAGAGAGAGATATAGAGAATGCCAATTGTGTGTGTGTGTGAGTGAGTGTGAGATAGAGAGAGGGGGAGGGAGAGAGTAAGATAGAGTGCTAGTTGTGTGTGTGTTTGTGAGAGGGAGATAGAGAGAGAGCCAGGCTAGTTATGTGTGAGTGTGTGTGAGAGAGAGAGAGCCAGTTGTATGTGTGCATGTGAGAGAGAGAGGGAGAGAAAGAGAGAGTGCCAGTTGTGTGTGTGAGAGAGAGAGGGAGAGAAAGAGAGAGTGCCAGTTGTGTGTGTGAGAGAGAGGGAGAGAAAGAGAGTGCCAGTTGTGTGTGAGAGAGAGGGAGATAAAAAGAGAGTGCCAGTTGTGTGTGTGTGCTTACCAGAGTTTGAGTGCTTTTGTGTGTGCCAGTGTTTTAGCGTACGTTTGTGTATCAGTATATGTCTGAAAGAGAGAGTGTGTGTATTTATGTGCGTATGTGTGCCAGTATATGTGTGTTAGAGAGAAAGAGAGAGTGAGTGTGTCAGTGTTTGTGAGTGTGTTTCCTGGGGAAAAAATGCGAGTTTATCCCCAAAAGAAGCAGTTTTTAAATGTAAAACCTGCTTCAGTTGAGCTTTGAAAAAAAAAAGAAACGCAGACCGTAGATGATTCGTGACCACGATGACGAAAGTTAATCACTGTCAATACAATATATTAAAAACAACGCACTAGAGTTATTCTCGTCGTCATGGTCACCTGAAAATTCATAGGACTATTTATTTCAGTCAAGTGAGGTTAGATAAGCATTCCTGATTGCCCTAAAAGAAAAAAGGAAAACATTTACCTGCGGAAGCACTCTCAGAATCAAAGCAAAGCTCTGCGTGATGTCATACATATTATTGCTCATGACGTTCGATTCCGAAGAACCTTCGCTCGTCATCCACCTCATGTCGCTGCCGAAAGCCGTCCACAGAATCCTCACCATATGCCTCAACAACATGTGGAGGTTCCAATCGTCCAGGGTGCCAGTGGAGCGGAATGTCACCTGGGCGCCGTAGTGGAGCAGATGCTGCAGCATCTTCGGTTTGTGATAGATCGTTGCGATGTACACCGGAGGGACTCTGAGGGGTGATCGAAGCGATAGATCGACGAATCGTGTTCCGGCGATGGCTAGTCTTGCTTTGTGAGCGTGGTAAAGGAAGTACTGCATCGATTTATATTCCATCTGAAAGAAGAGGACGTAAGATGTATAGTCAAAACAAAAGCATAAGTGAAGATTCTTTTAGGTAAACGAGAAAGGGTTCTGTGTTTCAATCAGCTTTTTTCTGAAACCACTCGGGTACCCGAGCCCGAGCAGACAAATCTACCCGATTTAAGGCGAAATAAGTACGGCTTCCAATTTTAACGAGCACCATTTAGGTGGAAGTCCGATTTAGCTCAGAGCTCTCTGTTCTTTTGATCAAGACCAAGGGTCGAGTTCACCCCCGAGTAAATACCAGAGGTACCGTTTCAACCAGTACAGGTATCTACAGTCAGACCACCGATGAGATGGAAAGGCTAACATCCGGTGTACAGGCGGAAATGGACGCATCAATAAGTTTTCGGGCGCGCCAGCTTTTGCAGATGGGTATTAGTCTAACGTACACTTGCATCAAATTTTTACTTTTCCATCGCAATCGGAAAAACTCGTTTTAACTGGACGTTTGCCAATAAAACAGTAACCGTGGGCATACAGTAGAACCAACGCCTCCTAAATACTAGTACTAATGTCTCCTAAATACTTAGTATTATATAGAAGGTGTTGGTAGAACTCACTAAAATGCTAACATTTATTAGGTGCACTTTCGGCCCTTAAAGCTTCTAAAAAAATTATTTTGCTTCTTCTAGTTAATACAATGATTCTTGTGGTTCTGAATTCGTATTCATCCTTTCACATACTACGTGAATACTTATGCCAGGTTTCACGATCATGGATTAAAAAAAAAATAGGTGTATTTATCGTTTGAGAGTCAAATCGCTACTTTTTAATAAAAAGCTGAGGTAGCAGATGTGGGGAAATTTCAACAATATTGGAATTTCAGCCACTCCCCAAAAGCCCATTATTAAAATGTAAAATTGTCTCCAAATAACTTAATGAAGCCTTCAAAAAACACTAAAGGATCCATTGACCTTTTAACTGTCATGCCCGAAATAATCTCGGGCACAGCACTGGTGTTCGAAAATGTCACGCCCGAATATTACTCGGGGTACTTTTTTTTTGAGTGCATCATATTGTTATACCCGAATATATATCGGGAGACGTTTATTTCGGCTTCATTTCTTTGTCAAACCCAGGCCCGTCATTTAGGGGGGGGGGGCAGTGGGGGTCAATCCCCCCCTGACTTTGGGAAATCAATGCATTGGCATACAAGTGGGCGTGGTTTTTGCCACTTTTTGGAAAATTTTACATTGTGTATGCACCCTTTGCCCCCACCCCCTTGGAAAAATTCGAAATAACGTCCCTGGTCAAACCCGACTGGTTTGGTTTGATTATTTTGGGTTTACTGGCACAAGAGCCTTTATAGGCTATACTGCGCCAAACGATGATAACCAATAATATTAAAAACATTTTAAAACACCCATAGATCATGTTTAAAATCCAAACTAAGCAAGAGAAAGAAAGGACTGACAATTTTTAGTAAAATCAGAAATACCTAACAAAACAAAGGCAAAACGCTCAAGACAAAGATAAAACCACTAAATCAGAGATATAAAACCGCTGTAATTACTGAAAGGTATTCATTTTTATTTATTTAATTTTTTTTTTCATTTATTTATTTTTGAGAAAATATTTTTTTTTTTTTTTTTCATTTTTAGAAAATAATGCTCCATTAGAAGCGAACTTTACAACTGCCATGTTGAGTGGCAGCCGCCTCAAACAGATATGACACAAAATTTTAAATATTTTACCCATGTGCTTCAAAATATCAATTTTTAACTGCTAAGTATATTTTATTTTGTACTGAACATTTGATTTTTGCAATAAAAAAATTTGACAATTTGTGCACCCAAATCATCAAAATAACTTGACAGTTAAGGGGTTAAAACTTAAATAATTCGCCAAATAGATAAGACGAGCAGGGTGATTATCATAACAAGGAACATGATAAGTTGGCGAAAGCATTTTCCATTGCTGAGAAAGGATAATTGTTACTACAACTACTATAATTTTTGCATTTTGATGGAATTTTTCATGTTAAGTCATTTCACGGGATTTTTAAAAATGTTTTATTTGGCATGTAATTTGTATTTTCATTATTTGACAGATGCTTTCTTTTCTTTGTTTTTAAGTTTCAATGCAACTTAACGGCTTGTTCGTTAAAAAATTAAGCATTACCGACACCCTTCTCCCACAGACGGCAATAATGGTTCAGGCAGCGTTTGACAGGAAAACAAGCGTTTTGTTTTGACCGTTAAGACTAGTTCGGCGAAAACCTATGAAAACGGGTCAAGTATTCTACATCATGCTTGTTCCTCAAGCTATCCATTGATCTTATCTACAAGTGAAAGCAACATGTTGAAACGGAAGCCATAATTCACCAACTAAGTTAAACAGCATCAACAGCTCTATTACTTATCTTCAAGCGACCACGGTAAGCCTAAGGTGATCATGAATTATTACCTCTCTGTTATCTGATGACCTCCACAGCACGTTTCCATCACTGCCTACAAGCTGATTCACGAGATGAAAAAACATTGAAGAAAAATGGCCGTCACAAGCATACACATGTCTCAGTATCTCGACGACAATACCGGAATCTGTCACCCAATAATAGAAACATAGTTTTGCCATGGTGTAAATAATTAGATGCTGAAGCCCAATAAGCTCCGACACATCTCTTGTTTCAGCGACGAAAGATTTCCATTGATCAAACTGTAGCAATATCTCTCTCATTGCGGTGCAACCGTTTTCTCTGTTCAGCAAGTCTTCCCTGTCTCCTGGTTCCCAGTTAAACAATCGACACAGCCTATCTATATTAGATGACACGGATGCCTTTTCTTCATCAGTCATGCATTCAAAATTCGTGAATACTTCTTCATTAATGTCATCTTCCACTGATAGGGCCATATTAGTTCATTATGTTAAATTAATTACGAAAATGTAGTGAGAAATTTGAATGAAAATCGACTTCTGATCAGATAATATGCTAAATTCTACATGATTTTGGGATCGAATGAAGTATTGTGATTTAGATGTCTTATCAAGTGGTTAAAATTTTCAAGCCATATTTAAGAAGTATCTGTAAACAACTATAAACTAAAATATTGATGTTGCCATTCATTGATAAAATGAAATAATTTAAGTTAGTTTTTTTTTTTAGAATTGCAGTTTATAAATATGCTTAGAGGAAATGGCTGCCCTTTTCTTCACTGTATCTACTAAAGACGGCGAAGAAGCAATACGCTGCACAGCCCCATCAGAAAAAAACGTAAATGAAGTTTATATTGAAAAGAAAAAAAAAATCTCCGACGAATTGTATAACCTCCTCGTCTTTTGTTGAAGTCGGTTAATTAGTAGCCATTGGCGTTAACGACCAATTTAATACGTTTTTAGGCGCGCGTAGTGCACGCAAACCTCTGTCGCTCTATATGGTGTTCTCTAAAGTATTTCATTACAGGGCTGCCAGCCCTACCCGCATTTCTCCGAGGGTAAATATACCCCTAATGTCCTCATCCAGAGAAAAAAAAATCACCCCACTTTTTTTTCTTTTTTGTAAGAGGAAGAATCAGAAACATCCCGCACCCGTTGCTTTTGAAAAAAAAAAAAAAAAAAAGCAACACTATATTTTATTTAATCAGAAAGCCAGATTGCCTCTTGGTCTAGATCCCTCGTGCCTACTTCTTTTTTTGATTTTACCAGTTGGATGGGACCCTGAAGACAGACGGTTATGGATTGACATATCACACCCCAGGCAACACACGTAACGTCGAAACGTTTTATAAATGTTCTAAAATGGTAGTCACAACGTCGAGGATTATTTTGAAACGTTTATGAAACTAAGTGTGCTACCTGAGGCAGGTAATGTTGCCCTTAATGATCACTTCGGGGGGGGGGGGGGACATAGGTGCAGTGGAACATAATGGTTGTCCATAAACAGGTGTGCCACTTTTCCGTACTGAATATAGAACTGTATGTTTAAAAAATCGACGGGCGGGTTTCTATCCCATATACCCCGTTTGCACTGCGAAATAAGTACACTCAAACCATCAATGCACTTACGAGTTAAGCGCATTTATTTTGAATGCTGTTTGAACTGAAGAACGCACTTAAAGCTTAACTGTAAACCGCTACTTTGAGTGGAACGGCCCCCGATTCCCTCCAATTCCGGGCGAGACCAATTTGCCTCAACTACTTTGGCCAACACTGATGTCATCAGTTCTATTGTCCGACGCTCGTCCAATTTAGTCCAAGATTTTGCGTGCGGAGCGATAAAATTGAGCCGAATTGCTCTTCCGACCAATAGGAAAGCTCTGCAGAACTTCGTCGCAGATCGGCGCCATCAGGAGTGGCCAGCTTTAGGGATAAAAATGTTTTTCTTGCAGACGATATTGCACGGCAACCCTGCACAGCAGCAATGACGTAGTAGGAAAACAAGTTTGGAGTTGGTCGAAATTGAGGATTGCTCCAAGTTGGAGTAGCTTCAAATTGGATCGTGTTATAGCCGCTATATAGATAGGCCGACGCATCAAGATTAAGTTTCACCTCTTTGGATCCAATTCCTTAACTTTTACTTTCAACTTTTCATTGTTGCGGAGTAGGGTTACCAGAAAAAAGTTTTGGCGCATTGCTAAATCTTTGCCGAATCCACGTGCCGCTAATAATTGCTCACAGTGAAAAATTACCAAAACGCGATTACTGGCCAGAAAAGACAACCACTCAAACACACAAACACGCGCTGGATCCAAAGTGGTGAAACTTAATCTTGATGCGCCGGCTCGTCTATATAGGGGCCTTAGATCGTGTGATAAGGGCTTAAGAGGTAATTTAGGTAGGGACTTAAAAAATTGAGGTAGCCAGTAAGTACAGTGACATCTAGTGGAGCCATGAGTGAAGCCTTGGAAAAACAGACGACGTTTCGAGTGTATTTAGTTGTCATCAGCAAGTGGTGTTTGTTTGTCTACCAGGATGACGTCATCTGCTACTACCCTACGGTCCCGAACTCAATTTCCAATTAAAGTCCTACGTAATGTTTTATTTATTTATTTGTTTATTTATGCTTGTATTTTTGAATGGCTTTTTAATAAAAAAATCCGTATTCACTGAATCCGTACGAAATAGCAGCCTTAAGAATTAAACTTGTAATGGCAACACTGATCACTGTTGTACGAGTGGTTAAATCCCGGGATATGACGTCACGCTTTTGCGGCTCCCTGATTTCCTCCAAACTTCGCTCATCCTGCCATCTAGTTGCTGACTGTACGTACATTAGTTAAAAAAACTGAATATTTGGAATAAGGTTTTCAAATAACACTAAGTGTTTCTTTCTCTTCGTGTTCATTTATTCTCCAAAATTAGCAGTAATATAAATGCCAAAGAATACTCATAATTTTTTACTGGCACACATGATCATCAATACTAGATATCAATTTCAATAAAGGGGAAGGAAGAAATGTGCATTCTTTTTCGTTACATTTAGTATGAACGGGAGAAGAAATATTTTTTTAAAAAGAGCAATAAATTGCGCTCATGATTATGAGTCTTCAATTTAGTAACGTATAAATATTGCAGAATTTAAATTTGACAAAGATGTAGAAAGCTAGTGATAATAAAAGTATTCGAAGAAAAAAAAAATCAAACTTTTTTTTTTCTTTTGCAGTAGTGCTACTATGAATAAATACATTTCATATTCATATGAAATACGTATGCAAGAGTTACGCCCCATGAAAAAAAGTTGAAAATAGAATTAAAAATAATAAAAATAGTGATTATTCTTGGGAAGTAATATTTATTAGATTTGGAGGATGCAAAATTAATCATCTGCAAAAATATTAAAGTAACCTCAACTGATGAAATTATTCATCTAACTTAGCTAAACAATAGTTTAGGAACGAATAAAAAATTTTTAGAAAACTATTTTCTCCCTATTAACTTACTCATTTTACTATTAGTAATTGTCAAACAAAGGTTATGAAAAATGTTAAATAATACACAATTATCAGCAGAAATTTGGAAACAAAAGTTTTCATAATCACTTAAATATTATATTGATGAGCATATTAATTATACAAAAATAGGAATTTGATTCTTACATTAAATTCGCAATAAAACACTAAAATACATTTAATCTGCACAACTGCAAACAATTACGTGTGAAGCACATTGTCTACGCTAAAATTGTACATGAAAACTGCTTAACAGTAACAATAATTAGGATTAGTGATAATGGTGACATCTTTACAAAAAGTAAAATTGTCAAGCAGTGAGCAATAAAGTGTAATAAAATCGAAAGCGTGTTCGTTTTCGATTCTTCTTCGAAATCGTTCCAAATTCTGTACACGTTCAGTAAGTATGACTTACGATTTCAAAAGCAGCACACATTTAAGGTTAAGAAAATCAATTTCTCATTTTTGAATAAAAGGTGGTAAGTGAGCTTTTTTCGTATTATAATAATGTGCAACCATGACAAGTAAAAATCATCATTAAGAGTTATTATTATTAAGAGTTATATAATAAGTAAATTCGGCAGGAATTCAAGTGAAACACGGACGATCGCAACTCACCAATGCAATCGCAAATTACCAAATTTGGATTCAAGTGAAACGTTACAATCGCTACGAGATGGCTATTCTATCGTTATTCGACTTCCAGTAGCGATTGGAATTGCGATCGCCTCGAAGCGATTGCAATGGTGTTTCACTTGAATTTGGCCCTTAGTCCATTGCTACCTACAAATGTAATAAATATTAATTCCCAAGAATGCTCACTATTTTCTATTCATTTATTTCTATTTTCAACTATTTTTTAATGGGGCGTAAGTCTTTCATATGCTAAGTCAATTGCATATGAATAGGAAATATATTTATTCATAGTACTACAAGAGAGGAAAAAAGTTTGGCGTTTTTTTCTTCGAATACTTTTATGTTACTAGCTTACTACAACTTTAAGAAATTTAAATTTTACAATATTTATACATTACTGAATTGAAGAATCAATAAAGACAAAAAAAAAAAAAAAAACATATCACAATACTTTTTACTCATGCTCAAAATAGTGATTAGAAATGATTCGAAAAAGTGCCGTACTTTTTTTTCTTCTTGTACTGTACTGAAAATGTATGTATATAACACATCACCGATTTGATTTGTTCCAGACGCTTTTAATAATTGTTGACTTCCACTAGTATTCACTAGATGGCAGCATCAATGAAAATTATGGCGTAAGGGCGGAGATGAGTGACGTCATATCCTGGGATTTAACCACTCGTCACTGTTATGATTGTGGTCAATAATAAAATTCATCTAATAAGAATAAGATATTGAACATAGTTTTCAGATTTATCACAATGAGACCCATTAAAGAGTTTTAAACAAAATCGCTATCCTTTTTGGGCTGGTCTTGTCTACATTTCTGACGAAACGAATTTTCGCCTGTAGTCGAATCTATAAAAGGTTTGAATATTTTAATTACTTTGTTTCGTAGCTTATGTGTTTGTTGAGAACTTAACTTGTAGTTTTTTAACAATCACTAGGGGTAATTCCATTGTGACTAACATAACATTTAGAGTAAATTTTTAATCTTTCTTTCTGTGTGTGAGCCTTATTTTTGTCACAATACCAAAAACAAGGTGTTATTCTTCTCCGCATAGATGAGTTGTTTAAGTTAATATACAAAAAGAATAATATTAATTTCATTTTTGGCAGTTAGAGGACATTTTGATCAACGTGACTAACATAACAGATCTGTTTCAAATCTGTTATGTTAGTCACGTTGATCAAAATGTCCTCTAACTGCCAAAAATGAAGTTAATATTATTCTTTTTGTATATTAACTTAAACAACTCATCTATGCGGAGAAGAATAACACCTTGTTTTTGGTATTGTGACAAAAATAAGGCTCACACACAGAAAGAAAGATTAAAAATTTACTCTAAATGTTATGTTAGTCACAATGGAATTACCCCTAGATAAAATTGTATGGTAGTGTAAAAAGTTTACTTTTTTCATCCACGGTGCTTTAAAAAATGGAAAATTTCGCTATTTATTATGTCAGCTGTTTATTGAACTGCATTGATTTATTTTCCGCTATTTAGTTCTTACAAAATTGCTGTTGTTTGAATGTGCTTTTGCAGCACTTGATTGTTTTAGAATCAAAATGATCGAAATAATTACACCTTGTAGTATAACTTCGATAGTACCTCGAATTTCTGGGTAGAAAACATAAGGCAATACTAAAAACATCTTCATATGTATGCGTGTAGTGAAAATGCACTACCACATGTTTAGAGTCATAATTAAGGAAATCATGAATTGAGGATGTTTATTGATGCTTCAATACAGTGCTTGTTACATAGGGTCAGCACATATCTTACCGTTGCAAGGAAATTATTAGAATCTACAACTGTTGTCTGCTCTGCATGAATTTATATCTTTGACCAACCTCAACTTTCCTGTGATTGACTTTTGCTGTGATTAATAGCCTCAAATGAGATTCCTCATTTGCAAACTAAAGTTGCTGCTAAGTAGTGACACACCATTCTTAATATTATAAAAATGTGTTCTAAAATTTTTCCAAAAAGTTCTCAATACTTCCATTTTATCTCAGTGTAAAATTTCATAGGGTCCCAGTGAAATTGTATATTTTTTAAAATATTTGAATAAAATTTGAAAGAAAAATCTTTTTCAGATGCAAACTCGAAGATGATTGTAACAATGCCTTCAACAACTAGTAATTTTCTCAGTTGAAATAAACTACAGAAACCAATTTGTCCTATCCAGAAGCGGGAGCAAGGAGTTGGGGGGAGGGCTGGACAAATCATAAGAAAATTTTAGGAACAGTCATTAAACATTTCTTAGAAAATAATTCTAGTTTTAACAGGGAGAAAATGTTAGTCATTAGCCTTTTATGAGGGATTTTTTAAACACAATTATTGGTTTAGGTTTTACTATGTTTCCATGGAAGTTTTTTCCCTCACTTCAAAGTGATTCCTCACTCCGTCTTTATCATAAATTCATTTTTTATTAATTTTTTTCCCTTCATTTTAATGCAAGAATATAAAGCCTTTCTTCTTTGCTGGGGCTTTTAGCAGATATTTTGTGAAATGAAAGAGCTTTTTAAACTTAAACATGATAATTGCTTAATGGTCTATTTTCTAATTAGCGTTCTAAATATGTCTATACATAAAACCAGTTTTACTATATCTGTTCCATGTAAAATTACTACTGAAATGTATGTAAATGTAGTTAATATTAAGGTTTTTTAATAATTATAGTTAATAATATTAATTCTGCACAAATTCTGTGCAGAATCTTTCTCCCACACCTAGAGTTTGTATCTTATCACTTATTCCAATCCTTTATTAATTATTTTTTATTGAAAAAATGATGTAGAATTATTGTAAATAGTTATTATAAAGACAGAAGTTTTAACCTTTTAAGTTAAAAATTTCTGATTGAATTTGACAGAAATGGCGCAAAATTTTTTCTGGATATTTTATGGGCTTCAAGATATTTATATATAACTAGCTTTTGCTTAATTTTGTGTAAATTTTGATTTTTTTATAAGTTTATTTTTCTGTTTCTTCAAAAAAGATATTTTTGTTCCGAGATTTTGTATTGTTTTCGGTGTTTACTTTTTTGAATTTTAAGAATCATTTTAAAATTTCTTTCCATTTTGCACGGACTTTTAGGAGTAGTTATTGAATAATATATTACCTAAAAAATGTTTTCAATGACATTTTAGCTTTGCATAAAATTAATATCTTGTTATACTTGGTTTTCTAAGTAGTTTGATAATGTCTGATCGCCGGCAAGAGTTAGAAAGGAAAAAGCAAAAGCTTGCTCTTATCAGAGAAGAGAAAGAAAAACGAAGAAGAGAGAAAGCAAAAGAGGTAAAATTATATATTAAAACTACTTCGTATTTTATTATTTGTTCCAATCAATTATATTACATGTTAATGGCGAATTTTGCTCAAACTTGTAAAATTTTGTTGTGTTATGTTCTTTAACTTTTGATACTTGATTCCAATATATTTTTTATCACTAATTCTGAAAATGACTTGATGTACAAGACAACCTCATTTTATACGGATATGACTACATGGTTTAAGATTTGATGTCTTTATTTCATTTTGTGCAGATGAGTTTTGATTTTATGTGGAAGCGGCACTGCAAACAGAATAATTTTCCTCTCTTTCAAAATCCAAATTCCTGCTATTATTGACAACGTGAAATGAATTGTATTTTTTTGCATGCTTATGAGCGACCTAGAGTGACTGAGGACATTTTTTGTGATTGGTTTCCAGAAATCTGTTTTTTTCAGAAGTAAAGTTATTAGGCTTGCATATTTTAGAGCTCTTTGAAAAAAAACTGTAAAAGTTACGAGGGAGGAGAAAACCGAGGTAGGATACTATCAATAACACACAACCAAAGTCTTTCACATTAAAAGTTTTGAGCCATTGTTAATGGCAAATGATCTTTCTAATTTGTTAGTGAAGGAAGATGCCTTCATGTAAGTGATGCAGAATATCATGGATGTGTTAATGTACAACAATGAACTACAGCAAAAAAAGATTAATGATTGTTAAAAGACTATAATGTTGAGTTTTTTTTACAAACAGTAAACTTCTTATATACATTTCTTGCTTTCTTTATATACGTCTTATATGTAAATCCACATAATGATACATTTAATTTATTACATGTTTAACTAACACTAGAAGAAAGAGTATTTGTTTTTTTAATCTCTGAAACCTAATCCTTATTTTAACACTAATATTAGGTCTCAATTTACGCTGCATTTCCCTGCAATGTCACCCCTGCATAAACCGAGGTTCGACTGTATATCTTATACATGTTTTGGAAATCACAAATTTTACAGCCATAGTAAAAGATGAACATAACTGTTGTTTTCAATGTTAAAAGTGCATATGGAATTGTTTATCAAAGATTAAAAATCAGAACCAGCAGTGGCTTGTGTTGATAATTTTCAATATAGTATGTGAACTAAGAATTCCATAAACTTCATAGCAGTAATTATTCATGTTGAACAATGAAATAACTATATAATTTAAAAATAAATACTTTTCTATGCTTTGTTTAGGCAGAGGAGGCTGCAAAATTGTCTGAAAAACCCGAAAAAGATCTACGAGCTCAAACTGAAGAACTTTTAGAAAGTTTGGGAATTTCTTCCAATGGTATGTAATACTCAAGCATTTATTTGAGGAAATGACTATAATATTTATGAAATGATTTGTAAAATTAATCATGTTTGCTTAAATTTTACATGTGTTTTGAAATAACAAGGAACTTTTTATTAAATGCAGCAAAACCTTTATATTTTGCATCCATTGGGGCTAAGCAGCAGTAATGTTAGTGTCAAAGGCCTAACATCAACTCTTCCGAGATTGAAGAAAGTTTTTTTATAATCTTGAAGCTTAGGTTTATATAATAATACAATTTTGTGCTGCAATAACATTGATTTGATCTTTTTTTTTTTTTTTTCTTTTTTGATCAATGTGAACATTTTATTTTGTACTTCATTAAAAAAGAAAAGAAAAAACAGTGCCTTGCCTTGATCAAAAACCCTGTTAGTTATCTAAGGAGAAATACTTAGCTTGCGTAAATGGTAAAATTATTAATATTTGATTGAGCAGATACATCACACATCATACATTCCAGGGTCCCCCGTGCCTACCACAGCTATCATGATTTAACCGGGATAGGGCCCTGAAGAGCACTCTGTTCTTTTTAAACCAGAGCCAAGGGCCGAGCAAACCCTTGGCCCAGTACCCGTAGAGGTATCGTTTCACTTGGAGGATTTTGTGACCACGACATTTTTAATGTCCCCCAGCCACCATTAATCAAGACGGTGGATCTTTGATCGACTGAGATCGAACCCGGGACCCTCCAGTCACGAGTCCGACGCCTTACCGATCGGGCTACCACGTCCCCGATTGAGCAGATACAGAGGTACGTCCCACGAGATTCTTCTCTGATTAGCCACCGAGTGAATACAAGGGACCCCTGTGAACTCCAATTATCTGAACTCCTATTACACGAATCGCTGATTAACCTAATCCCTATCGGAATTTCAGACAAAAAAATAAATTGAAAAAGTACTGCATGAGAAGTTTTTCCTTTACATTTAATTAATCAAAAGCTTTTTTTTCTGAGTAGATTTTTTTAAATTTACAACATACGTACAGGAATTAATTAAAATCGACCTTTTAAAATAAACGAGGTTGATCAGCATGCCAGGAAATTCTAATTTTAGGTCATGCTGGTTAATCCGTGGTTCACTTTGCCATAAAAAAAAAATCTAACTCAGTTTCAAAGCAAACTATGAGAGGGGGGAAAATAGATTGTAGAACCAAGTAGTTAGTAAGCGGAGAAAGCAAGTTGACTACATCTAGCATTCGTTGATCTGCATCATGTGCTACTATTGTACAATAAGGTGTATCGAAAAAAACTTTTTTTCGAAATTCAATTTACTAAGTTGATAAAAAGTTGCCCCTACCAACCCACATATTCCACAAAAAATTTCAGTCTAATCAGAAATTTTTTAGGTGTTCCGCACGAGCCCTGAAGTTTGTGAATTTCTTCAAAAGTATGATTTTTTAAAAAATTTTTTTAAATATTAAGAATAAATGTTAAAAATAACTTAAGTTGAAAAATGTACACTGCAAAGTCGGAGGACAAAATTGGGTTTCAAAAAAAGTATATTAAACAACATTTAAATCTCCCACATTTATTCTGAACTTACGTAATTTTCACCAAAACTAGCATTTTACAAGCCCATGCGGCTTGGTTAGAAACTTGTTTATGAATGTGGAGTCTAACTGAATTAACACTTGAAACTGGGAATCATCGGTGATTTATGTGGAGTAAAAAGTAAAATAATATAAACCAGGGTTGGGATTTTGGACGTCTAAAACTGGTTTTGGACAGGACAGGTGGGTTTTACTGTCCAAAACTGTCGAAAACTGTCCAAAAGTGTCTTAAACTGTCCAAGAGTGTCTTCAACTGTCTAAAGCATGGCAAAAGGGTTTTAAGCTGACTAATTTCTATTAGCTGTAATATTGATAATGTACACATCTTAGTTTCTTAGTGTTAATTAGTTGTAATTAATTAAAATATGACAATATTTAATTATATTAGTAATTTTAATGTACGTTAAAAAAATGAACAATTTACTCATAACTCCACTGCATAAAAAGTTCATAAAATAGGAATTGGTAGTACTGTCAAAAAACTCTTGAAGCAGATAATTTCAGCTCCATTTGTGACTCAAAATGTGTAAAACTGAAGTCTTTTGTGGTTTCTTTACAATAATGTTTTCAGTGATGTTCAAATAATTTTTTTAACCTTAGATTGAAGAATAATAAACTGATGATAAAATGTTTTTCACTACTCAAGAAAAATTTTATATTTTTGATTTTTGTTTTTAATACTGTGCGTTTTGTTTCTAACTTAATATATATATGAAGGGCTCGGGCATAAATAGTGGTATCTGACAAACCTGAAAAGACGTATTGTTTCAAATTAAAGAAACAAAAATCACTTGTAAAGATGTAATTAAATATACCCGAGACACTGGTCATGTGCTATCGGATGTTAAGAGGACCGATTGAACCAGATTACTAATGTGTACATATGTATATACATATATATTTTTTAATTGTACTACTTTTAAATTTATTCCTAATATTTTATGAAATAATTAAATATTCAGTAAATGTCGCTGTAACATTATCAAATGTTGTGTATCTTTTTAATTAGTTGCAAAACTGATTTTTTACATTTAAGTCGATTATTGTACCTTTTGAACACCCTCATTTGCATCTATATTTAAAAGAAGTTTAGCTAGTATTAAAAATAAAATAATATAAACTTATGAGAACTAATTCATTTTTTAATGAATAATAGTAACTTCTAAGTAGCTAGATTAGTATCAGCTGAAAATCTT
This sequence comes from Uloborus plumipes, assembly GCA_038373865.1. Taxonomy (NCBI): domain Eukaryota; kingdom Metazoa; phylum Arthropoda; class Arachnida; order Araneae; family Uloboridae; genus Uloborus; species Uloborus plumipes. Next base: position 52,057 of record JAXGGA010004746.1, on the reverse strand, counting down.
ATATGTGTTTTTATGTACATATTTAAATGTTTACATTAAATAAATTAAGTCTTAACTTCAAGTATAATTTTGTGCTTTTGATATTTGTTCAAAATATAAAATTGTACTAAAAATGTAGTTTTGGACAGTTTTGGACACATGGGTTTTGGACAGGACGGTTTAAACCAGGGTTTAAACCGTGGTTTTTACCATTCTGTCCAAAACCTTGCCAACCCTGATATAAACTATAAACATAATCTAAGCCTCTCGTCACACAGTGCCCGTGTTTTATCGGGGCCCCCGTGATGGTAGACGAAATACAGCTCCGCTAGCGTAGTTGCTTTAGGATTGCAAAAGAACATATATCTTTAGTTGAGGAAACAGACTCTAAATATTTCGGACATGGTGCTCCAGTAAATAGACCAGGAAAAGAAATTGTAGGTTCAGTTTCACGATTTATGGAAAAAAAAAGTTCTATTGATAAAGAACATAAAAGCTATCGGTTGTGATGGCACATCAGTTAACACTGGAAAATCAAATGACGCTATTAGACTTCCAGAAAAGTCTTTAGAACCCTCACTACAAGCCGTGATATGTTTTCTTCATTTAATGAATTACCACTTAGAAAGTTAACGGTGTCTTTTGATAGACCGATTACAGGACAAAATTCTTTTAGTTGACCTATTGCAGAATTTTAACAATATTGCTAAGATCTACCAGTCATGAACTTGAAGAAAATAGAACGCATTTTGCCAGAAGTTGATGTCAAAGAATTGAGTCAAAAATACTTACGGGATGTGTTAAAAGTTGTAATGTCTGGCAAATGCTCTTAAAATTTAGCAGAAAGGAGCCCTGCAAGCTTTTCCCATGTAAGATGGCTCACGATGGCAAAATTTTGAGGCTGTACATCGCAAGTAGTGTTCCAAGTTCAGAGTTAAATAAACTAGCAGAATTTATAATAAAGGTTTATGCTCTCTGCCTTTTCACAATCAAATCTCAGCATAAAATTATTCATGCATCTAATCATTTTTCTAAGACCATAGATTGCAGCAAGTATTTGGATAAAAATCTCCAAAATGTTATCCATTCCACATTGTAAAGAAGCCATCTTGCGTGGGAAAGTATTCAGGGTTCCTCTCTGCTAAATTTTGAGAACATTTGCCAGACATTACAGCTTTTGACACATCCCATAAGTATTTTTGACTCAATTCTTTAACATCAAATTCTTGTAAAACGCGTTCTTTTTTCTTAAAGTTCATGACTGGTAGATCTTAGCAATATTATTAGAATTCTCCAATAGGTCAACTAAAAGAATTTTGTCCAGTAGTCGGTCTATCAAGAGCCCCCTTTAATTTTCTAAGAGATAATTCATTAAATGAAGAAAACATACCACGGCTTGTAGTTAGAGTTCTAAAGACTTTTCTGTAAGTCTAATAGCATTATTTGATTTTCCAGTGTTAACTGATGTGCCATCACAACCCATAGCTTTTATGTTCTTTATCAATAAATTTTTTTTCCCATAAATCGTGAAACTGAAGCTACAATTTCTTTTCCTGGGCCATTTACTGGAGCACCATGTCCGAAATATTTAAAGTCTGTTTCCTGAACCAAAGATATATGTTCTTCTGCAATCCTAAAGCAGCTACGCTAGCGGAGCTGTATTTCGTTTACCATCACGGGGGCCCCGATAGAACGCGGGCACTGTGTGACGAGGGGCTTAGATTCTGTTTATAGTTTATATTATTTTGCTTTTTACCCCACATAAATCACAGATGAATCCCAGTTTCAAGTGTTAATTCAGTTAGATTCCACATTCATAAACAAGTTTCTAACCAAGCCGCATGGCCTTGTAAAATGCTAGTTTTGGTGAAAATTACTTAAGTTCAGAATAAATGTGGGAGATTTAAATGTTGTTTAATATACTTTTTTTGAAACCCAATTTTGTCCTCCGACTTTGCAGTGTACATTTTTCAACTTGAATTATTTTTAACATTTATTCTTAATATTTAAAACAAATTAGAAAAAAAATCATATTTTTCAAGAAATTCAAACTTCATTCCTCGTACGGAACACCTAAACAATTTCTGATTAGGCTGAAATTTTTTGTGGAATATGTGGGTAGGTAGGGGCAACTTTTTTATCAACTTAGTAAATTGAATTTCAAACAAAAGTTTTTTTCGATACACCCTATTGTACAACAGATCACCTCACAGGAACCTCACACAGAAAAAGTTCTAATTGTATTGGCTGTGAAATCTTTCTTGCAGTGTGCTATTTTAAGCGAAAGAAGTAGCCATATAATTTACTACAAATTACACTTTTGAGGTTAATAATGGTTGTTGTAAAAATTAGTTAGGTTTGACTGATAAAGAAAGTGGAGAATGTGAATTAGGTGGATAAATTTTAGAATGTTTTCCTTAAGACTGAAAAATATGCTTGTACAGTCATGGACCACACAATTTAAACAAGAAGCAAGATTAATGCATGTTTGTTATTAATGACATCTTTGATTGATTGATTCAGAAGCAGTCACACTAATTGTGAATTGTTTATAATTTGCTTTATAAATTGTTCCTTTTTAAGAGCTAAATTTATTTTAATGCATTAATTATCTATATTAAATGCTTAATGAATTTGAAGCAAGTTTTTTTTCCCTGTTGTGCTTGATGCCTTTTAAAATGTTTTCATGGTTAACAACATGACAAAATTTATTGTGCTGAAAATATCGTTAAATTTATGACTTTATCTTGAATCAAAAAATGTATTTTACTATATTAAACTCTTACGTTTATTTGGTCGTAAAAGTGGGAAAGTATCCTCCCATAGTTTATAATTTTAATTTTTTGGAAACTTGTTTCTTAATTGGCTCCTTCCATTTTAGAATCTCCTGTCTCTCGTCTTGGTTCATCTCCCCGTTCAATGACTCCAGAAATTCGTAGTTCCCCAATCCCTGACAGTCAGCCTTCGTCTGCTCCTCAATCTGGCTCTTGGAATTCAAAGTACTTTCCCTTTTCATTTACTCTTTTAGAGTGAACTTTCAACAGCTCAAGACACAGTAATGAAAAAGTAGAGCTTGAGTGCTGCTTGCCCAGTCCATTCATTTGCTGAAAAATGAATTAATGAGCTTAGCTTCAAAATGCAAATCCAATTTTCGTACATCAATGTTATATTGAGATGAAGTATATGTGAACTGTTAAATGTCAAACTTTTCTGCATTTTGTCTCAAAATAATCAGCCATGGTAGGGTTATGTTTTAAATTTAATCTTCATTTTTTAACTGTCATGTCCTTGTACAAATGATAATAAAATATTTCATTACTCTCTGAATGGAATCATTTGTTCAAAAAGGAAGGGTTCTCAAAATTTCTGACCTTTTTTGAGTGATTCTAATTGGGTAGTTGTAATATGTGAGTATAAAAGCACAACTAACCACATAAAAACAACATGAAAATGCAATGTAATAGCTTTGAACAAGTATTTTCAGCTCGTTAACATTTCTGTTTTGTAAAAGGATATATTTAAGACAATGTGTTTACTCTTAAAATTATAGATATTTTAGCAGTCTTGCTGCAGCTTATAGAAAACACAATGCAAAAATTGAAAGTATCAAAAAGAAATTAGAATAAATTTCTAAATTAAAATTTGTTCCTTGAAAATCTGAAAGTGTAATTGAAAATATCTTTTGCAGAGTTTTGCAATTAGTATTTTACTCTCAACATAGTCCATATTTATCTTAAAACTAACACAGTAAATAATTCATCTTAACTTTTTTTTCTTTTTATTTTAGAAAAGCATCTTTATCTCTGGTTAGTGTTAATCAAGTTAACATCCCACCAAAAGAAAAAGTTATTTACAATAAACAGACACAAACTGCTGCTGCAACAAATAACCAAGACAGAGAAGGTAAGCAATTTCTGCAGGGAAATTTTCCATGCTTACAAGTTTGTCACCTTTGATAGTCTACTGTTCTTTATTAGACAATCAGGCCTAATTCAATTAAAATAGCAGTAAATATTGGTGAGCATCATGTTTAGCTGTTATCTCAAGAAAGACATTTATTAGAATAATATGTATTTTAAAATAAACAATGTTAGAAAATGTTAACTGGAATATAAAACTGTTTAAATGTGATCCCCCCCCCCCTTCTCATAATTGCGTAATTTTGCCCATTTGTATTTGAACATTATAAGAAACTCCTAGAAGGTAAGAGTAAACATTAAATTCAGCAGACAGTTCTTGTTAATATTTAGATTGGACGACTGAATGTAAATTTCGAGAAACTTTTTCTTTTTCTGGCCCTCCCAGCCTTGAATTGAATTTGAGTCATGTTAAAATGAAATAAACATCCCCCTTTGTATTTGTATGCTAATTGTATTTTCTTTCTACTTAAATGTGAGGATTAATTTAAAATTTTCATGATTAATGAGATCTATGAGTGTACTAATAAATAAATATGAAAAGAACTTTGAATTTAATATAATTACTTATTTGCTGTCTTGTAATATTGCATTATAGGTGCATAAATTTATGCAAACTATAATTGATTTTATCTTATTCTTATATATTTTTTATTATTTTGTGTTTAAACTATGCTTCATGCTGCAGGCCTGAACACTGCAGGTGGTAAGTTTTTAAGTGTACAAAATAAATTTTGTTTTAAGTTTTCAGCATTATGTTTTGTTTTCAGTGTTTATTTCAAACAAGCATCCTTTTATTAATTTTTGTGTATTTTTTACTTTAATTATTTACTATACATACAACTCTTGAGGCTGCCTGTTTTCCCCTTTTTAGTTTTGTAGAATTGAAGCTGGTTTGCTTTTGATTTCAATGCTTTAAGAATGTTTGTTAAGGCATGTTTTTTCTTTGCACTACAAATGAAGTTTCACGAAATAAGTTATATGTATGTATGCATAAATGTGTGTATAAAGACTATACCTTTTTAATGATCTTTCGTGATGCTGTTGTGAAATTTCTTGCAAACTGTAATGGGATATTTTAAGCATTGTCCTTTCATTAAAATTATATTCAAAATACAAAGAAGCAGGACTGCAGCAATTTAAAAGCTCATCTTTGAATAAAAAGAATTGCAAAATAAGTGTTAAATTAGCACAAAAAAAGTTTAACGCAACAGTATGATATTAAGATTACAGTACCAGGGGACCGAGCCCGCTCGGTTAAAAAAAAAGAGGTTTGTAAACTCGTGTTTTTTTTTAGAAAAAATTCCTGGATCAAAGTTTTAAGTAGAACCAATTTCGACCAAAATATTACTTTTTCAGTTTTGACAGAATGTGGTAAATTACACTTTAAAAAGATATATTTCGGTTTTATTTTTTTTGCGCTTACATCTACAGAAATTTTAAATGGTTCAAAAATCGAAACTTCTTAATACGAGGATTTCAAAACCTGTTGACCTGAGACATTATACAATCATGAATTAAAACAGAAACCATACACGCTAATCAAAAACAATGTTAACTATAACAGTAATAAAGTTATATGAGAGAAAAAGTTGATTTATGAGAATGTTAGCATGCCAATTAATAATTGTACTGTAATTTATGCAGTATTTATTTTTGTCATTAGTTGTGAAATTAAATGGCGCTATTTTTTTTTAAATAATCTAAATGTTTTTATTTTCTGGTTTTCGTTTGATAAATACAGTAATCCTTTTTAGAAAAAGTACAATGTAAGGAATTGGTTTAAAAGTATGAAGTCTATATATGCACATACATGCATGCATACATTTTATACACTAGTAAATATATATCAAGCTATTGCGGGTTTGTAGAAAAATATGTCATGCTTCATTTCCTTCCTTTATTTTATGTTTTTTTTAAAAATATTTCTTTCATATTTTAATTACTGTGTGTTCATAGTTAATTTGTGAGCAGGGCAGAAGTACTTTTGTATGTTAATTACTTATTAATGTTATTTATTTTGATATTCTGATTGAAAGCTGTGAAAAATTCTTTTTAGACTTTTTAAATTATAATCGATGAAATGCTCTTATTCAAAAATTGTATTTGGTTGCATGCAATAAGTGTGTCCCTTTCAAAATAACATGCATGCAAATAAAATAATTTTTTTGAATGTTCGTTTTCAATGCATGATATCTTTGTGTTAGATTTTTTTTTTGTTTAATGTTTTTTTTTTCTTTTTGTGTTTGATCATCTACTGCAGCCCCTCTTCCTTCTGCATTTTTAGGTGATCATTTGTTAGCTATAATTTTTCAGTTTACTAAATATAACTATGCAGGTGTGATAGGCATATTAAATTTATAAATGTGCCAATATTTTTGTTAATTATGACAGACTTTTATTACATTTAAATTTTCATATTACAGTGGCATTTATTTAAATTATTTCTTTTTGATCCTATGATGTGTGTATTTTGCTATGGTGAACCAGTAGCTTCAAAATGTAAATGAGAAATTCTTCAAATCATTTTACAGTATTAGGGCTTTTGAAACGCAATATAATTGCAAAAATGTGGTAAAAAATCAGTTTGTTTCAATTCAATAAAATATACCCTCCCCTCTTATATGGAGAAATATTGACACAAAAATAATTAATTTGTTTCGTAATAATATTTATGTCTAGTGATGTTTTGATAACAAGTATTTTTACAATGTTTTCTGTCGTTTTTGTTTATGAAGTACTTACTTAGCCTTAGCATAAGATATTTTTTGTGTTTTATATGCGATTTCTGAAAAGTTTTTAACGGTGCATTACAGCTGGGCATTTGAATTTCTTACTACTCATTACTTCTGGGGTCTTTTACTTTAGGGGTGAACGTACAAGAACGCAGACACATGCTCTTTTTAATTCAGGGCAATTTATGACGCTGCCTCTGCTAAATAATTGGTCTAATTGAATTTTCAACAGCTTTCAATGCAATTACCGTTGTAATGTTTAACCATACTTTTGGAGTATCGTATTTTACTATTTTCCATGCTAAATAGAATTAAAAATTGCTGTTTAGTATTTTATCTTTAAAGCACTTTCTGTTGAATCTTTTAACTGTAATACTTTGCCTTGAAATAATATCTGTGTTTAATATGATGCTTTGTTTGAATACAAGGTGAAAAAAAAAGTATTATTTAAATTGATTATTAAATAGCATTATTTAAATTTAAATTATTTAAATTGAAATTGAAGTAGTAATAATAATGATACTAAAAGAACATAAAACTTGCGAAGAATGAATTTATTTCTCTTTGCTATTTTGCTCATGAAAGATATTTACTAGAATTACTAACAAATCATAAAAAATAGTACACTACAGATATGTGAAGAAAATGTTATTTTACAGAATAGTGAATTTTATCAAATCAGAGTATTAAATCACACACAAACTAAACTTAAGTGGTTATTTTAGCATGAAAACGAATATAAGGAATAATTAAGAAAGCAAATAACTTTTTAACTATTAATTATGTATCCAGTATAACTAAGATTAATTGATTAAAATAACTTTATTCAGGTAAAATATTTATTCTTTGTCTAAAACTAAACTTACATTTTTTTCGAAACAACTTACTTTGCCTTGCATACATGTGCATCATGTTAACTGAAAATGATTTTTTGGAATACTGTATTAAATTATCTGCAAAACTTATGCTATTATTAACATAAAATAAAAATTGTGCAAAATTGAAAAAATTGATTTTTTCCAGTAAGTTATAATTCAAACTTTTCAAGCATTTTGACTGCTTTTTTTTTGTCTGAAAGTAGCTCAAAACATTTATAATTTTTTTCAGAATCATAAAATGTTGTTTTATATATTTTAAACATATTATTATTATTATTATTATTATATTTCTACATAATGATCTATTTTAATGTAGAGTTCTATTTAAAAAATAGGTTCAAATATTTCAAAAGTAAATGTGTTCATCACCGACCATTGGCATTGTGTTGCTTTATGTTTTCCTTTCCTAAGAATGTTATGCGTTATGTATAATGTGTATGGTTATGTTATCATCTCCACTAATAGTCACTTAACTCCTTTTCTCATTAAAATGTATATGCATTGTAGGCAAACAAATTGTCTGGATTTTACTATAAACAGCTGTTTCAGGGCTGTGATGGAGTCTTCGCATCAGTGCGGAACATAAGCTCCTTCATGACTTTAAAACAGCTATTCATTGCAATTTCTTGACAATTTGGACATGACTTCTAATGTTTATGCATTTTTCTGTTTCAACTCAAAGAATTTTGATAATTTTTCACGTTTCTTTCCTATTCTTGTATTGACCACTAACCTATCCTCTCCTCATTAAAAGGCTCTCTTAGTTCTTCTCCTTTTAAGGATAACAGTAATTATTGGAGGACCCGTAAAGGTTTGTTGTAAATGAAATTTAAAAATCTTTCTTTTGTTTCTTTAATATCGATAATGCTCAAAAGCTTTTTTTTTAAATAAAAATGTATAGTTCATCGTTTATATTTTATAAATCTTGCAATTTGCCATTTTTTAAGAATGAAACTTAAAAGTTGTTTCTAAGAATTGCGCTAGAATACTAAAATCTTTAATTTGCATGCTTGCTAACCCTAAATGCATAAACATGTCTACATTTATGTGTAACCATCTGTGTAGTTGGTACTGCAGCTTATATTAAACAACTTTTTTCCCTTTTCTTTTTCTGAAATATATTTAAGATTTTAGACTTAGGAAAAAGAAAACTATGTATCACCATAAGCTTTTTGTTCTTATCTTTGTATGGAATCTTACAGACTTCACATAAAATCTACTAACTATTGATTAAATCTGCAAATTGAAACCCATAATTTATGACCAATTTTGTTACAATTATAATTTTTATTATTATTGCTTTTATCAACCAATGTAAACTTATTCTGTTCAGCGAGGCATGAGATAAATATTAGTGACCTAGAAATATTTGTCTTTACTTTAAGATGAAGAATTTCGGGTAAGGGATGGAGACGAGTATGTTTAGGACCTTTTTGAGAACAAAAACTGACAGTTATTGCTATTGTAGATGCATTTTGATTTAATCATTTTGGTAGAGATGCTATTTGAAGATCTTAACTAATTAATAACGATAAATGAACAGATATGGAAGTATAAAATTTTCATTTTACTTGCTAAATCGCATCCCCCCTCCCGACCCACAAACAACCAATATAAAAAGACAATTTTATCCTGCATTTTACATGCTCACCCTTTTCAGGGGGAGCAGAGGGGAATTAACACCTACCTTGTGTCTTCTGGTAAAATTCCATCAGATGATAGCAAAAATGCGCCTTTGCTCTTTTTCTTTTAGTAGCATATAATTTTTGTTGGTTGAATGGAAAAAAGAAAAAGCATGTAGTCAAGCAAATAAACAAATACTTTGCTAGCAAAAACAAATATCTTAAACACAAGTTAGCATTCAAGCATTTCAAAATTTTTTGTTTTAATTACCTTAGATGAATTGTAACATTATCTGTGTAATCACCTTGAACTGTTTTTGATAATCATTGAGATTATTTAAGCTTATTATCTCTAAGAGTTGTAATTAATCGCTAGTAAAAAAAAACTCTTAAAAAATTTTTAAATTATAAACACTGGTTAAATTTTTTAGCAGCAATATTTTGTATTCTCTTCATTTCTTCTCCGGCATATTTGTTTCATAGCTAGCTTAAGCACCATGAATGCTGTTCTGAAAGCAAAGAGGGCTGGCTCTATTAGCCACTGCAATATTTTCAACACATGAAAGTTGTCAAAATAATCTGGGGGAAAAATGTCCACTAATATCTTCTCTTTATAAAAAGAAGAAGAAAAGCCATTTTAATTTTTTTTTTTGCCACAAAAGTTACATTTATCTTTTTTTAGCTGTTATGTTTTTCTGTAGAAGTTTTCTTAGTCTGTGGATGCCGTCTTTAGCATTGTCTGATTTGATGTCTGTTTTTTTTTTGTTGGGAAAGAAACAGTTCTAGCTGACACGAGCAAAGCATTTGTATTGGACAGCAGTAATTCAAGAATTTTTTTTAGTGGTAATTTTTTAAAACATAAAAGAATAAAGTCAGTTGATATTTTTTAACAGTTTAAAAAAAAAGAAAAAATGATGCCTTACTTTGGTAGTTTTATGAAGTATTAAGGAAACAAAAATAACATCTCAACAAAGCATCTTTGAGAAATATTATTCATGCTAAATAACCCTGCTCAAATAAACATTTCCCCCTCGCTTTTAATGCAACAGCACAATTGTGGTTTAAAATCCTACTATTAGTTAAAATTACATAATTTTGGAAGTTTGGATCAAAATTAACTGTTGGAAAATGGTCGATCAAAAGTGACGAAATCCATAGCAGGATCTTCGTTTTTCTAGGGCAACGCTCTACTCAACCGCGCCACTGCATCTTAGTTTTCAGATTCAATTCATTGAAGATATGTGCATTAAAACTAGAAAAGAACAGTTTTCTTGACTGCCAGTTGCTAGGTCATTTAATTGCTGCTGTGTAATGACCAGCTGATGCAAGTGTTTATGCTTTGCTGCTGGCTGTCTGCTCACCAGAGAAATGTATGATCTAGCTCTGAAATATTTTTTTACATGCAGGAAGGCAATAAGATAATGAGAATACAAAATGGCATGTGTTACTTTAATAATTGATTCTGCAAAACGTGTTATATTTCTTAATGTTGAACCAGAAAAACTATTGACTTTTTGTCGTATTAAATTAATTACGTGTTTGGGAGAGACATGGACACTTTTCTCCATCCATTCCGACCTTTTAGCATGTAGCCTTATGCTATTCCTTTGAGTACTGAATGTTCTGTTGACTCTCTGACTAGTATTTGACCCAATTAGGGTGGTTAGAAAAGGTTCTGTTGTGCTACTTTCATGCTATTTTCCTTTTATTCATAATATGCTGTCTCACCTGCATAGCAATATAAATGGTGCATATAAAAATTACCAGCTTTATTGTTTATCAAAATTAATTTTTCTAGCATAAGCTTATATTTTGTCAGTTGTTTTCCCTTCAAATTTTTATATCTACTCATTTGCTAAATGTTTTTTCTTTCTTTTTTAGCACACCCTTTGGATTATTATGGTAAGATTATCATTCATCTGTTATTTTAATATGTCATTTCAACAAAATAGTTTTGTGTATCTTGTCTAAAATGCTTTATTGATTTAAATTAAATTTCTTATAGTCATTCATTGGGATGAAGGTAAGAATTTAAGTTGTTTTGGGCTGGCTGTACTACATTTTTCATAAAACTGGATGATATTTAATTTATTGCCATCATGTATAGCAAAGCTGTAATTCTTTTATTAATTTTGAATGTTAGAAGCAATGCATACTTTTGTTTAATACTTCAAATGTTATGCAACCTCCTTGCTAATGTTTTTGGATTGTTTAATCAGAATTATTTTAACCAATTTTTAAATAATTTTTAATTACTTATTTTTTCAGCTACAATTTTTGTCTCATATATTTTTATTTTCTTTTTTCTATCATTTTTACTTCCTTTTACGTAGTAAAGGAAGTATTGTGATCACGAAAAAAATTTCACTCAAATTTTGGTCTAAATTTTGACTTTGCTCACCCCTGAATGAATGTCGCGTAGTTTTTTCGACCTGTCAGCACGTGCATATGTACCTAACAACATACAAACAGCCGAAAAATCAATTTCGACCACCCCCGAGTAAATTACGTCGGGTTTTCTCGTGACGTCTGTATGTACGTATGTGCGGATGTATGTGCGGGTGTATGTGCGGATGTATGTGCGTATGTGGCTCGCATAACTCAAAAACTATATGCCGTAGAAACTTCTAGCTTGGTATGTAGGCTCTGAGGGGGGTTTAGTTGTGCACCTCCCCTTGTGATTGCATTCGAATGTTCCCAAAGGGGTCTTTTACCCCTTTTTTGGGGTAAATCAATGTTAATTTCAATACAGACTCAAGTGATATGAATTGGGGCCACCACTTGGCGACATGTCGCCAAGCTTTTGGTCGCCAAGTGTTTGACGCCAACTTGGCGACATATCGCCAAGTTGGCGACAAATTTGGCGAAAAAGTTATTTTTTGAATTTGGGTTCAACTTGGCGCTATTGGCGATATTTTGCGAAAAATTCACTAAATGATATTAAAATCAGCAATATTTAGAAAAATAACCATTGCAAAATATTTTTTGCATTGTTTCGTGATAGATTAGGGGAGTAAATATTTGAATTGTTACCTTGCTCACTCCAAGCACTTTTTTTAACACTTAAGGCAACTGCTAAGAAATTTACACGTAAAAGGAAGTAGTGTGGGGTCCATACCAGATTTTTTTTAATGTTAGAGAAACAAATCCATTTGTTAGAACTTTCGAAGTAGCCTTAAACTTTTATTTTCTTTACTTTATTATTTTTTTATTTTTATGTATATCTTTTCCTTTTTAAAAATTTTGTTTAAATTCTGTCAAACATTTCTAAATTTTTAGCATCTAGTTATGAAATTTCAAATTTTTATATGTAATTCAGTCTTATTTCATTTTTATATTTTTCTTCTAAGATTTTATGTTTGGGTATAAGAAATATATTTTAATATATTTTTATTATTATTGTTATTATTGTTACTTTTTAAAGTTTGAAAAATTTAAAGATACTTAGTTCCATGCAGAATTTCCTGTTTTTCTGTATGTAAATTTTTTGCAAAACATTGCTGCCAGCTGTTTATCATGAACTTAATGGACATGAAAATCTGCAGCACAATATTTGAATTTAAATTTCATTTGTTGATAAGTGATATTATTTTGAATATCAAATACATTTTTATACCTAAAATGAAAATTTATTGCACTGTCATTTTTTACTTTTATGTGAGTTATTTATGGAAAAAGCTATAATCTTCCTATTCTTATTTCAATTCCGCTGGAAACATTATTTTATCACTACTCGATAGAATGGGATGATGAATTTCAAGGTAGGTCCACTCAGAGTACAAAATGCTAGTGACATACTGACATGCTTTGCTTTACCATGACCATTCATACCAATAATTTCAACCTTGCATGTAGTTTAGTTCTAATTTATCGGTTCTGACTCCATAAAATTAGCCAATTAATAGCTGTACCTAATCCTGTATAAAACACTAATTCTTTATGTATTAACTATTTATAATTTCTATATATGTGTTTGTGTAGTATGTTGTTTTGAATCTACTATATTTATGTTAATGTGTATTGGATATATATAATTGGAGTGCTTTTTAACTGTCCATTAATCAATCCAACTTGGTTTTAGAAGTTATTAAATTGAGCCCTTTTTAGAGATTCTTTACAAATAGAGAATTTTATATATGTAATCTTGACTATGATATATACATAATTTATAGATTTCCTCTTAAACTTTTAATTCAGTAAAGCTGTATTGATGTCATTAAACATATGAATGTATGCTATCTTTTTTGTTTGCAAGTTTATTTTGTATGGTTTGAAAAAATTATGCTTGCATATGCTGATGCATGATATTAATGTTTTTTATATCATTTTTGCTTAGTTATGCACTGCTAGCTCTCTTATTTCTTTTTCTTTTTTTTTCAAAATAATTTTCTCCCAAAACTTCCTTTATATAAATAAGTAAATTAATAATGCATATATACATTTTTTTCATTGAGACAATTAAGTGTGTAGTGAACTTTTGTATAGGAAGATTGTTTCTTTTGTTTAAATCATTTATTATTTTGACTGTATACTTGAATGAGTGGTCATATTGAAAAAACAATTTAGGTATTTATTTGTTCTATTCTTATTTCTACTTTTTCTATAATAAATGAGAGAAATTTCTTAGAAAACAATTTTTTAGTTATGAAAATTGGTTTTGTAATTTTTCTTTGAAACAAACTAAAATGATATTTCTTTAGAAGAATGTTATTATCTTGCATAATATTTTGAAACATCAGTTTTGTAGCCTATTAAAAACAAAGCAGCCTTGTTACTTTTCATAATCTTGAAAGATTTAAATGTATTTTGAGCTGATTTGGTGATTAAGCACATTGCACTTTGCAGTACTTTGAGAATTGCAATATTATTGTACTTCAATTTGAAATTGAAGCAGTTGAAGAATATTATTAAAACTCTATTACAGTTCCACTTTAAAAAAACAATATTGCTGCAATTTAGTATTTATTGAACTATTATGAAAAAAATCATTCTTCAAAAAATTTGCTTTTAAAATATTTTTAGCTAACATAAGTGAAAAATTTCTATTAACTCCTTCAAACTGCTTTCTGTATGTAAAATGGATGGTTGGCAAATTTCTTCCAGAGTGAGAAAAACTATGGCTAAAACTGATCTTAAGCAATAGATTTCTTGCAAGTGAAAGAAATGGAAGAAACTTATTTGTTCAGAATTCAGCACATAAATTGTAATTTTATTGAAATAAAGTGATTTGTCAAGTCTGAAGACTAAATGGATAAATTATATTAAATAATGCAACTTGTGTGTCTGGTATAATTTGGCAAACAGAAATTTTGTTGGTTGTTAGTTACAACTAATGATAATGTATTTTTAAACCACTTATTTCGAATTTTTCTCAACAGAAACTGAAAAAACGTTTCCTTAATCAAATTGTAATAATGCTCTTAACTAAAGTTGTAGCAACATTGCTTGTACATTTACCTGTCAAGCTTAAAGCTTGGTTGAAAGTAGCTGTTGATTTAAAAAAAAAAAATATCAAATATCAATGATATTATCTACTTTAGTAACTAACTATGCTTAGAATATTTATGCTAATTTAATGTATTTGAACTCATAACAACTGTTTTGTTCTCTATTGGTTTTGTCCATTTCCTGCCATTTCATCCTTCTTTTTCTCTAGTTTTTTCCAACTGGAAGGAAATAGGTTTCTTTCAAAACTTAATTCTGAAGCACTTTTGAATCAAGTGTGTCATGGAAATGATCCATCTTTTCTATAAAAGTCTTAATTTTCATTACCATAATATCACCTTTTAAATATGTCCTTGGGGGAAATATTTTACATTATCTTTCCTGTAAATATACCAAATTCATTTTGACAAACATCAGTTAGAGGTGAGCAGCAATAACTTCTATGAAAGATGAATTAATATTGAACTCCACATATTTATATCATATTTCAGGAATATCATTCCCAGAAGTTTATAAATTGAAAAGGAAGCTTTATAATTTTTAAAAAATTCTCCAGACTTTCAAGGTTAGGTTGGCATGTCTGCGCAAGTTACTTTTTCCTGCATTTTATCATCAGCAACACTTTATTACCAATTAAAGTTGCATAATATTCATTTTCCATTTTTTTAGTTATATATTGGAATCCTAAGTAATGTTATCTTTAAGAAACAAAAATTTCCATTCTTTTGAACATGCTGCTGATTCAAAATTGTGTTTTTATTTTAAGAATGAGAATAAATTGGGCTGCAATTTCTGGTAAGCTGAATGTAGTTCATGATTGCATGAAGCCTCTCTAAAATATTAAAGTTCATCATAATTTATAATATAAATGCTTCAAGATAATATTAATATGATTGTGAGATTAAAATTCAGTGTTGTAAATACATAATTGCTGTAAAATGTTGCTTGAAATGGAGGGAAAAATAAAGATTTTAAATATGAGCGCTAGATTTGAATGTAGGCTTTTCACTAAAATAGATTATTATTATTATTTTTCCCAAAGTTGTTCATCCCAAGGGGATTAAGGTAATTTTTGAGTCAAATAAGTGTTTGATTTTTTCTGGGCGGTATATGCTTCATTGTACATTCCGTCTATTCCTCTTTTACTTCCTAAGAATTGGCAAAAACTATTACTGATATGAAATTCTGTTTTTCAATTTTTTTAAAGTAATGTGACCCTCTGTATTATTTTATCCATTGTTTTACCTTGAAATGACATTAACTTTTAACGAACACCATTTGTTTGTTTTATGAGCTTCACAGTTAGAACATGTAAAAACCACAAATTGAAAATGTCTTAAGTCATGCACAGTCATGTCATATGTATATTAAAGAAAAGAAACAACTCATTCAAACCATTCAACAGCTGAACTTTACAAAACCAAATCATCTAACTTTTATTTCTTAATGTTTCTTTTTAAATCTTAGTTCTTACATATGCTGATGTACCAGCTGAAGATGACATTGAAGGATCATCTCTTACATCTCACGACATGGACACGCCACCTCCATTGTACACAACAAGTCACCATCACCCTCATAAAGGGTTGCCTCATGTTGAAATGGTTCGACCTGCTCATGATGTTGGCATACCTCCTGGATCAGAACCTGCCAAAGAAGAAAAGAAGAAAGGTAAATTGATTTTTAAAGTTAATTGTAGGTTGTAATATTTTCAACATTTGGCTTTTTACACGCAGCATATTGAGACATTTAAATGTGAAAAATGTTGCCAAATTGTCATTTATGTTCAAATGTTCAAGTGTGGTAGACTCTGGATTGACTCGAATCAGATTATCCAGCATGGCTAAAAATGTGACTGGTTTATTTAGAGCAAAAGAAAGGATCCCAACTGAAATTAAAAAAAAAAAAAAAATGAAGCAGAATTGTCTGCTAGAGTTTCATTCTAGCATTTCCTTCTTTATTGATGATACCCTCACATTACTAAAGATTAATCTATTGCATTAAATATTAAGATTGTTTCAACTGTAAACTGTTTAAACTGACTCTAGTCTTCCCTACTGTGATGCATATTCGTTCTTTTTAATTTAATATTTATTTGTTTTTAAGCTAGTTATATTTTTAATGTTGTCTTATAAAAATAGTTACTTAATCAGATCGTATTAATTGTTGAATATCTTATTTTTTTCAGTTCTTATATTATTCAGGTGCAAAATCAGAATATGTTCAAAATGATTACTATCTCAATCTTATATTTCATAAATATATAATATTAAAAAATAATCAGGAAGTAAAACAGATTTGTTTCAGTCAATATATCAATTCTATCAATGTTTTATTAATTTCTAACATGAATATTTTGTTATCAATGTCATCGGGCTGTTGATGTGAACTAATTAAGAAAATTAAGGCTATTAAAGCACATTTAAATGTGTTTCAAGAAGTTTGTTTTTCAATGTGGGGTAATATAAAAATTTCCAAAGGTTTAACAGCAGTTCAATGAAGCTTCATTGTGTAAAATGCTGCAAAATACTTTGCTGCATCCACAAATATTTTTTGGTAGATAGTGTGCATGGTTTGGCTTTTAAGCTTTAAACATATTTTCAAAGATAAAAGTGCTCTTGAACTTAACTGATATTTCATAAGCTGTGTTTGAAAATACTTAGCAAAGTTTGTTCAATATAAATTTTGATATATTTTTAAAAAATATCTTCTTTTTTTTTTTGCAGTTCGTGAACTAAGTGAAGATGAAAAGAAGCAAATCATGCTGAGGGAAGATTTCCATCAATTTTTTGATCGTGCTAGTCGAATCATTGAAAGAGCTTTGTATCAAGATGTGGATATTTTAGTGGATTATACTGGTGGTGGAGAAGAACAAGATGGGTAAATACTTTTCTGTTCCATTTGATTTCTTTCATTAGAATAAGCCCTAAAAATACAAAATGTGTTTATGTGTTTATGAACTTTGTTCAAGGTTTGTAATTACAAAACTTTTTATAATTAAAAAAAAAATAAGTTCTGTTGCACTTATATATTTATAAGAGATTATTTCCATGCTGCTTGCCCCTCTTTAATTTATGATATTTCTATTTTTGTTACCGTTAGTCTTAGAGGCATATTTCCAAAAAGAAAAATGTTCAAAATAAGGTGCTGAGTTAAGATATTAAAAGTTTGAAGTGGAAAAAATAATAATGAGGCAATATGAATCCCCAAGTTTTGTACATTACATATAGGGAAGTCACAAGCATTATGAAACAATTGGATCACAAAATATTTGACCTTAGTTTGACCAATATTCACTGATATAATTGTTATTGAAAAATAATTACAAATGTTAGATGACACATAAAAACACACTACAAAAGCCCATATAACTTGAAAAAACATACTTTATGCACACATATAAGTTAATTCCCTTGTTAGCAGCTATATTTTTCCTAAAAAGGTGTAATTGACTGAGTGTAAAGTTGTCTAAGTCACCAAAAGCTTTCATATCTTGATAAAAAATGTTTAAAAATATTTATTGATGAGAATTGGTTAATATTATTTTCAAGTGACCTAACATTATATAAAAATATTTAATTATTCTTCTATTTCTCTCTTTTTTTTTTTATAGAGATGACAAGAGTGGTATAAAGTTATCTTTGAATCGAATATTTTTTGATGAACATTGGTCTAAAAATAGAACTGTGACAAGTTTTGACTGGTCATCACAGGTAATAACTATGTTCCATCCTTGAGAAAAAGAAATAATTACATTTGGGCTCAAAAGCATATTTGGGTGCATTTTGGATATCAAATTACTTTTTGTATTTAAATTAGTAATTTAGATTCTATCTTTCATTATGTAAAAATACATTTGAGTCTTGATAATTCAAAGTTTTATAGCTTGAATATATCTTTATCCAACGCTTCCTAAATACTAAGTGCCTAGTACATTTGCTTTGCTACGGTAGTCGTTGGTTTCACTTAAAGTGCCACCTTGCGGCAACCCGATAATGCTGTTGTTATTTTCTGATTGGTTAATTTTTAAATTTAAATTCAGAAATGAACCAATCGTTCATTTCTCGAAGAACTCCGGTAGATGGTAGTGCTATGAGAACCAAGGGCATTATGCAGCTATTGGCGATGGATCCAAACAATATTCGAATTAAATTTTTTGATTGGTTAATTTTTAAATTTAAATTTAGAAATGAACCAATTGTTAATTTCTCTTTCTTGAAGAACTCCAGTAGATGGCAGTGTATCGTGAACCAGGGACAAAATTTTGCTCTGTGCTAAAAACCAGAAAGTTGCAGGCAATTAGTATTTAGGAGGCTTTATCTCAAAGCTTTTATTCATTCCTCAAACTCTTGAGAAGACCGTAGGGACTTCTTATAACTAAAACTACCAATAACTCACAGCTTTTAGCCGGTGCCTTGGGACTTCGAGTTTTTGAGACTCAACTCTTCATCACTTAGCAAAAATATTTTCCCTGTAAAAGGCTAATGCAAGGGATTACTTATTTATCTTGAAAATAATTTATCAAAATTTACATGAGCCCTTATCGTAAAAATTATATTTTATAGATTTTACAAACACTAAAAATGTTCATTTTGAAATTTTTACTCAGCTTACAAAGCTAAATTGCCAAAAAAGCAACAGAATAAATTAAATAATTTTGTTTGACATTACTCTGCAATCACATTAAGGAGGGATCTATTAATGCATGTACTTTCTTACAGATAAAATTTGTTATTATGAATAGCAAAAAACTTTCAATGAAAATTTAGTAGTGTCAGCGCCTATATGTTAGGGGAAATACGCCATTCCCCAAAATTTTTGATTTTTTACTGTAAAAATAATGTAAATTGGTTTAAGCTCATCTTTTCTTTTGGTGAGACCACTCTAAGATTCTTTCTATGCTAACTAGGGTAGAGTGAACGATTAATGATACAGTATATCAGTTGATGTTTTTATTTTTTATTATTTATTTTTTACGCTATCTGACTGCACTTTGCCTCACTTTACTGCCTAGCACTCTTATGTAGATGCTTAATTAGTGTGAAAGGAATGCTCTCGTTTATTACAAAGTGCAAAGGCAAAAATGACCTTAAAATTTAAATGCTTCTTATGACTAGTGTGGGAGGTATATAGGGATTTATTAATGAAGATATTTTAATTTGAAAATATGCATTAAAGCAGGAATGTTAATTTTTCTCTTATTAGTTTCCAGAGTTACTTGTTGCATCTTACAATAATAATGAAGAGTCTCCTCATGATCCTGATGGAGTTTGTCTTGTGTGGAATATGAAATTCAAAAAAATGACTCCAGAATATATATTTCATTGTCAGGTATTCATTATATTCTTTTCTTTTGCATTATATTTACATCAGATAATCTTTAAACAAGGCCTGTATAATTTCATGTCAAGTAATACAAAAATCTTCAGTTTTATTAGTTTGTTTAATGCAAAAGTAGGAGCTTTAGCAATCGCAACTATTTATTTGTATCAAGTACAAAAGTGATACATATCAACAAGCCATACAAGTCATTTTAATTGCTAGGATTGTGTAAGTTTTAGGGCACCAGTAGCAGTGCTATTCTGTTCATAGCTCGAATGGAACAGTTTGTTGTCGCAAGAATATTCAGAACGGTTCTGAAACAATGCCATAGACGGTGGCAGATTCACCATATCGCAACTGCGAGGGGCTTCTTCAGCATGGGCCACCAAAGCAAATCCAAAAAGCTGTGTGAAAAGCATATTAGGTTTTGTTTATCTGTGAGGGCTCCATAACAATCAATTGAGTGGGCCCACAAACTTGTAAATCCTCCACTGGTTAGGAACTGATCCCTTCACCTTAGGAATTGAGTCAAAGTCACAAGAACTTATGTTTGGAAAGCATGGTGGATGGTACATCACTTCCCAGCCCCGTCATTTGAGTAAATCAGCCACAACTTGCGCTGCTTGACCTGGCTAATGCATATCTACCACATTTTGATGCCCTTTGTTGAAGGCTTTTATCCACTGCCACTGTTCTGTAAGACAATGCTGATTTCTGGCAAGCTTCTTTATCCAGCTTTGTTGTTCTTATTTCAAAATCATCATAGTAACACTTATTTTAAATGCAAGCTAATAATAGGCTCAATTCTCTTTGCCATTCTATATGCATGTGATGTAGGAAGGGTGACTATTTTTACTGAGAGGTAAGCTAATTGTGTAACTATCATGTGATCTACACAACATTGTTTAACTTCATTGCATAGCGTTTTTACTGTTGTGTTGTCATTATTGAAGTTCTTACTCTTGAAATGTTTAATTAAGGGAGTTCTACTTTAGAAGGTTCAAAAAATAAATTTTTTGTGGATTTTTTTTTAGGATTAAAAAAAAAGCAAGTCTAGCGAACTTTTTTAGATTATTTTATTACATGTCTGAACATGAGAAAAAATATTTTTTAGAGAAAAATATTCACGTGCAGCCAATTTTTATGCACGTTCGTGCAACTGCTGTTTTCAATCGCCGTTACAGATAAAGCTCATGATTTTCATCTGAAACAAAAAAATCTAACACTATTTTAATTTTCATATATTTGACTTCTGTATAAACTAAAAATAACTAAAAATAATTAGGAAATTTTTATGTTTTCTCAGGTTTGAAGAAAAAAAAATTTCAATTTTTTTATCAAAAGCATTTTAACTTACTAAAAAACTTTTTTCGGGAGTGCTTCTAGTTCAAATAAAAGAAAAATATACGAAAATTAAAATGGTGTTTTTTTTTTTTCAGATAAAAATTATGAGCTCCATCTGTCCCACCGATTGAAAACAGCTGTTGCACAAATGTACATAAAAATTGGCTGCATGTGAATATTTTTCTCTAAAAAAATTTTTCCCCTGGTGAGACCATGTAATAAAATAATCAAAAGTTTGCAGACTTTTTTTTTTATCCTAAAAAAAATTCCCAGAGAAATCAATTTTTTGAGCCTTCTAAAGCAGGATCCCCCTTAAGTTAGTTTGACACAAATTAGATCTATTTAATTTTTTTTTCTCTGACAGTGAAAACGTTCAGCTGTTGTAGCAATCCTTAAACTTTCTCTTAAAATCTGAAACATTTGTTTGTTTCAAATGGGGCTGTGTTTAGCTTCTTGCCATTTGCAAATCTAGTGCATTCCCCAAGACCGGCATCCACTCTTTCATACGGCACCACCGATGGTGGTGCCGCATGAAAGAGTGGATGCCGATCTTGCGGCACCGATGGTCATGCGGGTCCACCATCGGTGGAATGCCCTTGGCACCAGAATTTTGACGCCCAGTGGAAATGGAGGCACTTGGACTCGATTCAATGCAAAACTACACTAGGAGTTTAATTTTGCCAAGAGATACTATAAGCCAAACAAGTACTCGAGGGATCTTTTACATGCCACATAATCATATGTCATGGACGCTGTTGATTTTCTGCATCATGAAAATCCACCAACTGGAGTAGGGTTTGATCCTGCGCCTTTTGCCATGAGAGGCCAGCGTCTTAACCACTACACCACTGTCGGGGGACATAATTGCATTAATTCTTTTTTTTTCTTTTTTTTAATGTGCTAGACCAAAATAACGGGTACTCATTGATAAATTTGTTTAAAATATTGCTACTTAATATAAAAGACTGATACAAACAATATATTGAATGTAGCAGTAATGCCTTGAAATTCTATAAAATGTGTCATTTCTTATTGGGAATTCACACTAGCATTTCCTATCTTGCAAATAACACATACAGAAAAAAAAGAGTTTTTAAAATTATAATATTCATATAAGTTTAATATTATTCTTTTATATATTTTCAATACTAACACCCTTTAAAAATTTTTTTGGTACATATTTTATCCTTCTTATTTTTTTCTAGTCAGCAGTGATGTCAACCTGTTTTGCCAAATTTCATCCTAATCTTGTATTAGGTGGAACTTATTCTGGCCAAATTGTACTTTGGGACAATAGAAGTAGTAAACGCACTCCTGTTCAAAGAAGTCCCTTGTCAGCTGCAGCTCACACAGTATGATTTTTTGTGAAGGCATTTTTTTCGTTTTTGATACATTTTAAAATTATTTTGAAATGTATGTTACAATCTTCATTGTTTGTTTTAGCATCCTGTTTATTGCATTCAAGTAGTTGGCACTCAAAATGCTCATAATTTAGTTAGCATTTCAACAGATGGTAAATTTTGCACTTGGAGCCTTGATATGCTTTCTACTCCTCAGGTAATGTTTATTATTATTGCTGTTATTATTATTAATTTTTCTATTACTATTCTTATTATTGTTTAACATAACTCTCATCTAAGGATTTAAAAAAAAAAAAACAGCTTATTTAGGAAGATCTTGTTACAAAAAAACTAGATAAAGAGCTTAGTATAAATTTGTTCAATTCATAGCTTTGAAAAGCCATAGAAGTGATCATTTCTTAATTAACCTAAAAGCAAAGAAAATTTAAGAAAATCCTTTTGAGCATTATCAATGATTGCCACTGCACTACAATTTCTGTCGTTTTTTTTTTTTAAATAAAGAATAAAGTCGTGTTACTTGTCATGTTATTTTAGAGGTTATCTGTTCTATATGCATGTATATCCCCCCCCCCCCCTACATCAGCATGAACTTTTCAGAAACATGAAATTTGAGAAATCTAATGTTTTGAAAAGTTAATCAGGACATTTTCAAAACTTACCCTCAATCAGATCCCTCCCTCCCCCCCCCTTTCCCAACAGTTCTTCTTTCTCAAGCTCCAGCAATTTTGTTAGTAATTATCATTGATCATTTTAGTCTTATTTAAATACAATATCAAACTATTTTACCTCAAAAATTTCTTTTAGTAGTTTTTTATACTTCTGATCATTTTGATAAATGAAATCTTTTTAAGACTTTTGCTTTAGGATTTTTTTTTCTTTAAATTTTCCATGTCTGTTAATATACTTGCAAAATCAATAACTAAAACTAACTAGTTTTAGAAGTCAGAATCCCAAAAATGAAAACTATTCAAACACATGATTAAAAATTAGGTATATTTCTGATCATTTTTTAAATGTGCTCATGACCTTTTGGTTTCCTTCTTTCTGAAATAGTTTTTTCTTCAAAAGGTGATAAAATATATTAAAAAACGTTATGTGCCACACCTGCTATATTCACTATATTAGCAGTTTTAAAACTTTTTTCTCATAAGCACAATAGTATATGCCCAAAAATGTATGGTACAAAAAATGACAAGATTTCAACTTATGTTACATTGCACTTGAAGTCAGTTCTAATACCTCATACTGTTTGTAGTGTGGGAAAAGGGAAGGCTAAAAATACTTCCTGTGGTCAATGTCAGCTCAAATGAATGGCTAAGGATGCCGCTGCATATAATCATTTACAATTTATAAGAACAGGGGTGATTGTGTTCCGGTATTTTCATGATCGATTCTGGTATTTTCATGTTTGAAAATACCGGAAATAAAATATTTTAAATTGTGCATATTCCCACCTCTGGTATTTTTTTTTTTTTTGCTTTTTCGAATTTTTGGTGATTATACCGATAACTATTAATAATATTCATCGAACAGAAATGTTAAGATACCATTCTAATTGTTTTTTTTAATAAATTATTCTCTTTGCCTCTTTTTTGATTTAGATGCCTTCATTTTGAAAAATGCAATTGATTTGCATCCAATATAAGAATCGAATTCTTCTCATTTTTGATGCCTATTAATTAGGAAACAAATAAATGAAATATATTTTTATTTATATTAAAACATCACAAATTCCAAATTTTCGAGCGAAATTCTGTGTCCTTTATGAAAATCAAAATGTCAAAAAGTAAGTTAAGATTTGAAGCTCTGATTTAATTTTCTTTTTGCTTCAATTATATGAACAGTAAAAGTACTATGTTTATCATAGAGCTTTTGATTGTAAATCTGTAGCAAGTTTATTTGAATTTTTTTATATGCCATTTTCATACTTTTAACTCCCCCCCCCCCTACATACACCCATTTTCTCTTTTAAACTTTCAGGTATTTTTTCATGAACTCACAATCACCCTTGTAAGAAGCTGTTGTACAAATCGATAAATGTCATAAAAGTGCATTTTGTCATGCATATGATTTTTATGAGTGTTATTAATAAAGTTGTAAATATTTATCATCAGCTTTGTTTATTTATTTCTATTCTAAAGGTGTGGTTTATATTGATATCAAGAACTAGTAATGCTGTTTCATTTATTTATTTATTTCTACTTTAAAGGACACTATGGAACTTTCTCATCAAAAGCAATCTCGTCCTGTATCCGTTACAAGTATGTCTTTTCCATCGGGGGATTTTAATAACTTTGTTGTGGGTAGTGAGGAAGGAACTATTTATACAGGTTAGTAAAGCTCTTTTTTTGAAAACGATACATTTATTATTGATCTATTAAAATGAAGCAATAAAATACTCTGTAATTTGAATAATTAAAAGTTGAAGAAGAGCACAGTTAAAGTTACATGACAGAAGTGAAATAGAAGACAACACAGAAGTTTTACCAATTCTTCATGCTTTGTATAAAACAAGTGGAAATTATAGCAAAGAAAGAGTTTAACTAAACTTTTAACACTTACTTTGGATGAAAAGATTTTGAATTTTTAAAAACTATTGAACTGAAAAATTAAACAGGATTTCCTCGGTATACATTTGGTTGATCTCTCTCCCCCCCCCCTTGTATGAGAGTAATTTTACCACATTTCTCTCTCATGCAAGTGTTATTTGTGACAGAAAATAGCAAGGAGTTATCCAACCCCAGTGTTTCTTGGATTATATGTATACACGCACAGTGTAATTAAAATTTTATTCTCTGTTGCAATTCTGTTTTGCATCTATTTTGCTAAATAGTATATTTGAATGATTTATTACAATCATTCATATTGTCAGGAAAAAGTAATATATGGAATTTTTCATTTTTAATTTTTTTTTGCATTTTCCCCTCAATTGTAGTTTATTTTTATTAAACAAGCTTGCTTATTTAGTTTCCACTTAAAATAAAGCACACAAAAAATCAAATACCAACATTTCCCTATTGTTAATATGGAATCCAAAACATGTTTCTTCAAGTACTCAAAAAGTTATTTCTGCATGCTCTAGCTTTTCACATCAGAAAATTTCTATGTAATTTTACTTTGCTGTGTGGATTACTTTGTGGAATTTTCAATATCTAGTAATTATTTTTTTATTTGCTGTAATTTCGTGCACCACATACTATAGTATCATTAGTTATTTTATGTTTGTCAGCTTTCTTGCTATTATTTGGGTAATGAATAAGTTGTACTAAATGCAATAGTGAGTTTTTTTATAATATTGAATGATTGAATATTTACTAATTTTATTTAACATTCATGAGTAATAATTCTGCTTAAAATGTTGTCAAAATTTATAAGACATTTAAATAATAAAAGGCATAACATATATAAAACGTTTTCAAACTTTCACTATTCAAAATAATTATAGAAATGTAATTCGCTTTTAAATTTTATTTTAAAGTGGGAATATATTAATTATCTAAAATTTCAAAAATAAATAATAGAATTCAATGTTCTTGATGGGTTAGATACGATAATAATAGTCTTATATTTCTTATTAACAAAACGTTACTACATATTGCATTCTTATTTTGAAAGCTTCAAGACATGGTACCAAAGCAGGGATACATGAAATTTTTGAAGGTCATCAAGGTCCAATAACAGGAATAAGTTCTCACACTGCTCAGGGTCACATAGATTTCTCACATTTATTTTTGACTTCTTCTATTGACTGGACTGTAAAATTATGGAGTCTGAAGGTATGTGTTATAAAATTACATTTTAATCTGTGTTGAGCATTTTTTATGTGAATCATTCCTTATTTATTTTAATTATTTAATTATTACTTATTATTTTCTTATTATTCCTATTGTTACTTTTGAAAAATGTTACTTATTAAAATGTCAGATTTCAGTCAGTAATATAGATTTAAAAATCAGTAGGTAATCACTTGTGAAGTTAAAATGAGAACCCTTATTTATAATCAGTTAATCATTGACCGAAAAAATTTCTTTTCTTGAAAGTGTGAAAGACCATGGATAATCTACCATGAATAAGTCTCTTGCAGATTATCAAAAGTATCAATTTACTGTAAAATGAATGTTGTAATGAATTTTATGTTGATTTTAATCTGCTAATGAGGGAATACTTTTCGAAACAAAATTTTAAGGCAGTTTTTTGACATAGAGTCCCAGCCCCACTGTAGATTTCTAATTTTGAAACTTTTCAAGCTCTGTAAATAATCCTGGTTTTCTAGGTTATTCTTAATTGAAGTTAATTATTTTTAAAAACTTCACCATATGCTTGTTTTTTTAGTTCTAAAAAAATAACAGTAGTAATAACACCTATACAAGTAACATATAATTAATTGTAGTGTCTAAGTTATTAATAGAAGTTGAGCCTTTTGTTTAATATCAAGTTGGAAATTTCTGATCTTTCACTTAGTTTTAGATGAGCACTACTTAGGAAAAATTAGGGTTTTTTTTAACAGGTGCATGAATAGTGCGTTTTGTGAAACAATTTTCTTTTTACTGTTAATCTTCTTGGCATTTTGTTCCAGAATTGAATAGTTCATTATTTGTATTGCACTTCTTTGCTGTTCCATTTTATAAACGTAACAATTGCTGCTCAAAACACCCTACAAAGGCTCCAAGTTTGTTATATTCTCAATGGTGCACCCAGGATTGCTTCCTGGGAGGGGCTACGGGCCCTCCTTTTGAAAGTTTTCTTTAAGTTTGAAGTCCTAAAGAAAAAAATAGTCATTTTTAGTTGAATAAAGAAGGAGGTTGTGGGCTATCTCTCTGCAAATTTCAAAAAATTAAGTCAAAATACGTAATTTCAAGCAGTTTGGACAAACTTATCAAGTGAGCTCAGCTCCAAGCTTCTGGGAGGGTCTTAAGTCCCTTAGCTCCCCTCTTGGGTGCGCCACTGTATATGCTTGCTTCATTTTATGAACTTTATGTACAGCATGAGCACTTCTTCTATTTATTGCAATTAAATTTTACAAGTTTCCATTAACAATGTTTAAATGATTTTTGTCTGAGTAATGTATGTGTCTTTTGCAATAAGTTTGTTACTGAGTAAAAACCAATACTTAAATATTGTTTCTGAAAATTTTCAAATTTCAATTGTATTATACTATAGTGAGTCCATGCTTTTCATACAGTTCATGCAATAAAACACAGATTTAACCTATTTGAAGTCTTTGTTGGGTATTTTGTGCAAAACTTGATGCGTCTGTTACTGTAATATTGTACTTCTACAAAAGACATTTAAGTCCAACAAAATGACATACTTTTTTAAAAATAAATTATTGACCACACATGTACGCACAGCGAACTGAAGATATTTTTCTCCAATTCTTAAAACTAGGATAGCAAGCCTCTGTATTCATTTGAAGATAATGGAGATTATGTCTGTGATGTAGCTTGGTCTCCCATACATCCTGCTGTTTTTGCTTGTGTTGATGGCATGGGCAGATTAGATATCTGGAATTTGAATAATGATACTGAAGTAAGTTTTTGCAGGTCACTGCAAATGTATTTTTGATAAATTAACTAATTTTGCTAAACATTTAATAAAATTAGAATTCTCAAGGTATACATTATTTTGTTAAACTTATAGTTTTATAAAATATGTTATAAGAGAAATCTTTTATAAATACTGTTGATGATTTTATATGCATAAAATAGATTTAAATAAGATAGATATCGTCGCAGAATCAGGGAGGCAGTGTGCAAAAAAATTTTTGTGATTGGGAGGAAAAAAAAAAAAAGCCCCAGAAAAAAAATAATATAAAACAGCACCAGAAAAAAATCTATGAATCTACAGCATTAATGTTAACATTTTTATAAATATAAACACCTTGTGTTACTGTAAGAGGGTTGCATATATATTTATTATTGAAGAATATTCTAGTGTTGCAGAAAGAAATTGGTTCTAGAAAATTTGTCGTAGAAAGCTGAAAAAAATTCTGCCTCAGGGTTTAAAAGATACATTCAAAAAATGTTAATTTATTTCAAGTGATGCTGAATTTCCAATAGTGTACTAAATTATAATTTTTACATCTGCAAACCCTATTGATTTAAAATGTGCCCGTACCGAGTGATGAGGAAACTTTAGAAGTTCTGTATGCATATCTTGCACAACTCATAAACTGTAAGCTCTAAAAATTTTAATTTCGTATTTAGAGTTGAAAGGTCCTTTGTTTAGCTGAGATGCTGAAGCCAGTGTCAGTTTGAAGATATTGTCAATATTTAATGAGATTCCTGGTAGAACCAATGTTAAAATTAAAGATGTTCGTTACATGAATCTCGATGAAAGTCTTTCTTGCAATGTTCACAACAAACTTAAGAGTGTAAGCATTTAAATTTTTTTTTACTCATTTCAAAGCTCATTTTATATTGGCCCACCTCAAGAAATTTTCAAATATGGCCAAGTTTGGAGACCCCTGGTTTAGTTCAAATTATTGCAAATTACTATACATATAGACATGCTTTTTATTAAATGAGCTTAGCATGAAACATACGTAATTTTTCTTTAGCTTCCAACTGTAAGTGCAACAGTTGATGGTAATCCAGCTTTGAACAGGGTAATTTGGACTCCATCAGGACACCAAGTTGCTGTTGGAAATGATTTTGGAAAAGTTTATGTCTATGATGTTGGGGAAGTAAGTGTGTTTATACTTTAGCCCTTGTCTTGACTTCTTTGCTCAAAAAGAGAAAAAATAATAGGAAAGCATGGATCCCATGTTTCCATACTAAGGAGAGAATTTCGTCTTCAAAAAATAATTGGCGGACGGATTTCTGTTCATCAAGCAAAAAATTGTTTTCCTTTAATAACACACTAAAAACATTTTTGTTGAGAAGGAAAGTTTTTAAGCAATATTATATTCAGGTGTTCATTTAAAAGGAAATTGTGGGTCCACTTGTGAACCTTTTTGTTCACTGCAGACAAAATGCAAATTTTAAAAATAGACTTTTTATATAGTTACAAACTCAATAAATGACCGCTCACAGAATTTTGCAGTCCTTGTTATCAATTCAGTACAAGCACAACAGTGAACAGAAGCGGTAATCCCAAAAAGAACCCTTTTCGAAAATCGTGATAGCAAAAGCTGAAACATTTGTGCATGAGAATAATAACTGCATTTGCAGTCATTTTTAAAATTTATTCATTACATTTCATTTAAGATCATTTATTTCTTTTAAGAATGATGAAATCCTGCTGAGTATTATTATTATTATTTAATTTTTTTAATGTTTGAAACTTTAGGTTAGTTAAATACTAATGGTATTCTGTTGTATGGTAGTTGGTATGATTTAATGGCATTCTTTCTGAAAAACAACAGTGAAACTAGACCGTGTCATTTTTCAAAAGAAGAAGAAAAGAAAACTAGTTCCACAATTTTTAAGAGTCGGTCAGTGCACCCATGTGTAAAGTTTAACTGCCAACCTTGCATGCATATTAATTTTTACAGATTTTTTTTTTCTTTACTAAAGGCAATACATATTGCCATGTTGTCATAAAGTTCTTTTATTCGTAGTTTATGGGTATATATTTTTTTCCAAAAAATCCATGTTGTGATATTAAAAAGGTGTTAGAAAGCATCACCTTCATCTACACAACAGTGAATTAGCGGAAATAATTATCAGTGTGAGGATTGTCATGCAATTCTGACATCTAAAATACATGTTTACAAAAAATGTTTTGTTTCAAAGATACTGTATAAAAACCTATGATTACCCTATTAAACAATTCAAAAATTATTTTGAGGATAGGTTTAAAACAAATACATCATATAGCTTGTTCTTAAATAATAGTGCTATGAAGATCAATACATTTGGACATATATCAAAAATCCAACTTACTTTGTTTATTAAATTCTTACAGAATAAATATGTAATTGCTTTTGTTAATTGGTAAAAATGTTGCCAAATATTTGTAAACAGTTTTTTTTTTTTGGTGTATTTGCTCAGTTAAAGTTTTGAATGCCCAAAATTTGTCTTTTGAGCAAAATAACATAAGGTATTTAATGCACCTTTTTGCAATTATTTATGTTAATTCCTATCTCCACACGGAAGTATAATTTTATTCAAAACATGTTTGAGTGATTTTTTAAAAAAGTTATTAGTTCTTAAAGCTTTAAAGTGTAGATGTATTTGCTTCCCCCTTTAGAGAGTAGACCATTTACAGTTATCTGTTGTAATCTTTTTGCATGTGAATCATAGTGATTAAAAAAGGGAGAGGATATATATAATTAAGATTTAATACTGTTTTTAACATTATTATCTCACTTAAATTTTAATTTAAAATGATATGAATTTATACCAAAGTAAC
Source organism: Uloborus plumipes (assembly GCA_038373865.1). NCBI lineage: Eukaryota > Metazoa > Arthropoda > Arachnida > Araneae > Uloboridae > Uloborus > Uloborus plumipes. The sequence goes on along the minus strand of JAXGGA010004746.1, from coordinate 21,099 downwards.
ATTACAGATTGATAGATTAATTACTTTTTTTTTTTTTTTTTTCATTTTTTCAGCAACTTGCAACTCCTAAAAATGATGAATGGTCCAGATTTGTTTATACCTTACAAGAATTAGAAAATAATAAAGCTGATCAAGAGTTGGATTCTCTTAGTAATATGGCAGGAGGAAATTCTTATTTGTTACCCATACGCTAATTGTACAACATACTTCTATTCGGTCAATTACTTTTTCTGTAAATGATAATAGACTGAGGGAAATTTTTCCCAAAAAGTGATTTCTTACTATGCATTGCAACAAAAATTTCTAAAATAAAAAGGAATCAATCTTTCCGGGAATGGAGAACAACACATAAAGTTCATTGGGAAATTAAGTTAGGGGAAATAGTTATTATTATTTTGACTTATCCACTTTTCTTTGCACTGTAGTAGGAGTTCCTTGTGGCTCCAACACATATGTACACAATTTTCATTTTAATCACATGAATTAATATGTTGTTCTTCACTTGCCATTGCTGAGGTTATAAGTTACATTTTGGAAATGAAAACATCTTTGTTATTGTGTTTTGTTTTCTTTATAGAATTTATGCACTATGTTCCTATACTATTTGCCATAATTGTTGAAATGTCAGTTTTCCATAGTGCAATTGAGCTTACACACGTTACTTATACCTACTTTTTAAATTTTGAAAGTACAAATTTCTTTCTTTTTTTTTCTTTGAAGTAAACCTCTTTCATTATTTATATGCCTGCTTATGAGAATGATCTTAAAAAAATCATTAGGTATATATAGATATATATGCATGAACTATTACATTTTTCGAATGATAATAGGCTGAAACATTTTTTTAGATTATATATATTTTGTACATATAAGCACTAATATATTGCTTCTTACTTATTTCATATTTTTAAATTCAATGCTGAATAAAATGAAATTAAAATTAAAATTTTAACTAATTTTGCATAATATAAATTGTCAAAAATTTTAACGTGCCATATGATTTTTTATGTGTACATTTGTAGCAGTTAATCATAATCTATCAATATTAATGTATGCTTTGCTAAAGCAGTTAAAAATTCATTAATTTTTATCATTATCTCTGCTAAAATTCTAAACTTTTTATTATGACAACCATGAATTGTCTCAGCAGAGAGAATTTTCATGGCAAAGTGTTATAAAAATGTTCTATGCAAAAAAAAAATATTTTTAGAATTTTGTAAATGTTTTCATTCCTTGTACATTTATTTGTCAAAAATAATAAAATTAATTTTATTTATGTGGAAAATGGATCTGTTTATATTGTATACTTTAAGAAGATTTTTAAACAATTACAGGTATAAATTTTTTAAAAAATTGTAAACAATTACACTGGGCAAAAGGGCACAGACTCTTTGCAATAGGAACCATGATTTAATAATCTACTGAATTTCTGCTTTTTTAATTTTATGCTAGTTTGAAAATCGAAATTTTCCTACATTTCTTGACCATTTTGAAAGTAGAATGGAAATGAAAGCATGTATTTCTGATCGGCAGATTTAAAAAAATAAAGTGTTACCAGGTCTATCCGTCATTTGGGCAATCTATTATGTGTGGTTTTTTCTGTTTTTAAGTACAATTAACATTGAGTGTACAACCCTTGGTCAACTTATAGAAGTTGATGTAGTTGATACTTAAAGAGGACTAATTTTGTACATGACAAAGCAGTCCACTTAGACTGGTAGTCAACTTACAAAGGTGGTCAACAGTACAGGTTTTACTGTTGATACATTTCAAGTGTAATAATAGTAATCAAGTAGATTGGATTTTCTGGTCCAGAAGGCATATGTTAAATTTAAACATAAAGTAATATTCTCGATAAACGAATTACATGCTTCTAAGAGACTTGCTCTTCTTCAGAATTCCATCACTTCAATGGGGATAATTTGGAAGTTCTAAATTGTTAACTGTTGAACCATATTGAATCAACTTGTAAATTAATTGACACTGACTCTGCAGACAAGTTATGTCTGCTTGACATGTGGTTTGAGAATACAATTGCTGGGCAGTTTGTTGTATTCAATATGTATCAGGACCCAAGATTATTTACATATCATTATCATGCAGTTAAAACATAACTGGTACCCACCAATATCGGTGCATGTGCCACAAATTTCTCCCACGAACGGAATTTGTACAAAACCTAAAATTATATTAAGCGAGAGGTGTTTACGTATAATGGTATTAGGTTAAATGAAGAAATAAGCTGTTAAAATTATATATATATTTTTCCTTAATAATTCAGTAGTTCTTGTAAATTGACTAATAATATTTCCAGAACCCATTTATTAGTTTTGCTCTTATTGACCCAATGGGTGCAACAAAAAATATGTTGCTCAGTGTAGCTCTTGTATTATTGCATTTTTATGTGATTCTTAATGATTTTGTTTTTAGTGACTATGATGCGATTACTCCAACTATTGATTATAATTTTTATAGGCATCAGAAATAAAATTCTTTAAAATTAACAATGAAAATTGAAAATTACGTGGAAGGTTGGTGTTAGCTATTTTAATGCCAGCCACATTTAAGAAATCAAGTTTTGATTCAGTTTTTCAATGTGCATTCCAAATTTTTTTCCTTGTTCTTTCAGACAAACTTTCTTTTAAGAAAAATGCGTTAAGATCATGAATTTATCTTGGTCATTTATTTGTTTAATACAAAACAAATATGTTTAATGCTTTATGCCCCTAAATAACTTTTTTAATTTTAAAACCAGCTTTTGCATTGCTTTGATTGCCTTGCTAACATTTTTTTGTGCAAAAATGTTTTATAAAAACATTTTTTTACATTTGATAGTTCCTTTATTGTATTTCCAAGTATAAAAATTTCTAAAGCCCTTTTTCTAATTTGTATTCATCTTGCTTAAACTTCACATTCTAGTTAACATATGTCAGATAAATTTCCATCCAGTTCTTTATTTAATTTGGCTTTTATATGAGTGCCTTTAGTCCTTTTCCACTTCATTCTTCTGTTCTGGAACCACACTTTTACCTAAAATTAAAAAACAGTTACTCATTTAAAATTGCATTTTGTGTGCACACACACATGCATACACACTTCACACTCCAGGGTCCCCCGAACCTACCACAACTCGTGGTTTAACCGTTAGGGCCCTGAAAAGCGTTCTGTTCTTTTTGAATTATACCAAGGGCCGAGCAAACTCCTGGCCCAGCAACACCAGAGGTATCGTTTCACTTGGAGGACTTTGTGACCACGAACATTTTTAATGTCTCCCAGCCACCATTAATGAAGACGGTGGATGTTCGAACCCAGGATCCTGTGTTTTACGTTACGAATGCGGTTACGAGTCCGATGCCTTACCGATCAGGCTACCATGGCCCACATGCACACATACACACACAGTCAATCCCCTCTGGGGTTTCAAAGTGCTGTAGGGCAATTTCACGTGACTCACGTTACCATTTGACGTGATTTTACAAAACTAAATGTTATATATTTAAAGAAACACCATGCCTGATTTAAATAAAGCTGTTGACAGTCATCTGGGATGCAGTGAGAACCTATAGATGTCAGCATTTTAAATTTTAACAGAAATAGATTTTGTTTCAACCTTATTTTAACATTGTGACTCACGTTACAAAAAAAAAAAAAGGAACGCAAGTTTTTTGGATAACTAAAAACCTAAGATTTCTGCTCTTTCAGAATAATAAAATTTAAAAACTGTTTCTCGTAGAACAAAATATATTTATAAATTATGATACATACGAAAATAAAGTTCATTCTGCAGTCACTAATTAAGTTAATCAATATTTTGAGCGTGACTCATGTTACATAGTTTTGTGACTCACATTACATCTCCATTTTAGTCTTTTACTTTACATCTTATTCTGAAAATTTTGTTGAGAGACTTCACTTAAATTCAATTATAATTAATGCTTAATGTCTTGTTTTCTTTAGTAGATCAGTTTTAAATGCAGTAAAACCTCTCCGAGCTTTCACTTCTACAAAGCGGCCATCCCTCTTAACGGCCAATTTTTTGCAGCACGAATTTTTTACCCCATAACCTAGTGTTAAAATTCTCCTTAGCAGCTGCCATTTAACCCCTCTGAACAGTCACCAAGTGGATTCATGTATTCAATTTTTCAGAAAAATATGTTTGTCTTTTTTTAATACTTCTTCCCGTATTTTCTCTGTGGCTGTATTGTACTGATTTCAAATTCTCAATTGATACATCTGGAAACTTTTACGAGATACTACACACCATTACATTTCATCTGATACTAATGATAATATTTAATGTTGCATAATGACTGTAAAATTAGTTGACTGCTGTCAGAAGTAGGCTCTTCAAAGTACTTGCTTTTCTCATCCACTACTGATGAATAATTAAATTTTAAACATTTCAAATAAGAGCAAGTGAGATGTTGACCGTGCTTTTTAAAAATTCTCTTATTTTCCAATTTTAATTTTTTTTTTCTCGCTCAAGCTAATCTGTTTAAATCATTCCTTTTATAAAAATCTTAAATTCTGTTAGGATTTTCTTGGGATGAATAATTTTTTCAGGATGAGTTTGGTGGACACTGAAATCTTCTCTTCAAATCTATATTACATTTACTGATGAGTGACTCACTTATGCCTACAGTTTAGCTGCGAGGTGAAAATGACTGAATTTCGCCTTGTTTTGGCAAGTCTTCCTTAGTGTATTTACATATTTGTATACTTGCTGAAGCGATATTTAAGAAATTTGAATTTAGCCAAAATTTCCCTTAAAATTTCATGTGTTTATTTTTCACCTTACATTGAATTGCTAGAGACAACATCTTAAGCTTTTCGACTTTTCTCGTTAGACATTCTTTTATCAGGCAACAATGTTCATATTTACATGCACTGTACTTCCCTTCTTGCTTCAATTTTTCTCGGCACCTTTCCTGACATTCTGTTGTTACTCGTGATTTATTTTACAAATTTATTTTACTGGAATGGAAAACCTCTCTTAGATAAGGAAGAAAAATATGTGCATGCATAAACACATACTACACATTGGAAAGCTGAGAGCCGAAATAGGGACCCTTGCATTAATTAAAAGATTTTAAAACAATGAACAAATTAAAATTATGCTATTTATATTCAATTTTATCAGTATTATTAATTACATATAGGTGTGCATTAAATTCTAACCCTCCCTTTAGACCCTAAAATACCCGTCAGAGTACATTAAACACTTTTAAGAAGTTAATATTATCTTGTATTGGCTGTAACTCACTTTCCGCGTGACTCATGTTACAAAATAAATATCCTTATTTTTTGAATAAAAAAGCAAAAAAAAATATAAATTGGCTTATAATTTCTTTTTTGTAACATACATGGTGCGTTCCAAAAGTAATGCGAATGATTTTTTTACGCAGCGTGTTCTAACCAGGTGTAGGAGGGTGTAGGCTTCAAATTGCGCCAGGTGTTTTTTAGTTGTCAGCTGCCAGAGAGACAGAACGTGTGATATAGTGAACCCCTTTTTCAGCAAATGGGACACGAGAAAACGGACAATTCGGAGGAGCAACGGTGCGCTATCAAGTTTTGTGTTAAATTTGGGAAGTCTGGCACCAAAACGTTTCAATTAATTCAGCAGGCCCTCGGGACTGATTGCTTGTCCCAATCCCAAGTTTTCCGATGGCACAAGTCGTTCATGGAGGGTCGAGAGAACATCACGGACGAACCTCGCAGCGGGCAGCCGTCAACCTCACGAGCCGACGAAAATGTGACGCGTGTGCGTGATTGTTTGAACTCTGACAGACGATTGAGCCTTCAATTGATAGCACAGACTCTAAAAGTAACAAAATAACAGTTCATCGCATTGTCACAGAAGATTTGAACATGAGAAAGGTGTGTGCCAAACTGGTTCCAAAAGTTTTGACCGACGAACAAAAAGACCTGAGAGTGCTCCGATGCCAAGAAATGTTGGAAATGTGTGAAAAATATCCTAATTTTTTGAACGTAATTATCACCGGCGATGAGTACTGGATTTTTGAGTATGACCCAGTTACAAAAAGGCAGAGTTCAGAGTGGCGCACCACATTCTCTCCCCGTCCCGAGAAAGCACGCATGAGCAAGTCTAGGATCAAAACCATGCTCATTGTTTTCTTTGACGTCAGAGGTATTGTGCACCACGAATTTGTGCCGACTGGGACAACAGTTAACTCAGTTTTCTACTTGGAAGTGCTTAAAAGACTGAAAAGTCCTGTCGCCCGTCGCCGAAACGACATCAAGGACACTTGGAACATACATGTGATTCTTCAGCCAATTGGCGGAAATCAGCCAATTTGATTGGCAAAACATAGGACTAAATGAGATAGTGCTTGGCGATGACTTCATCTCCGTGGTAGGAGGTTTCCCTCACTTCGCTGCTCTCATCACTTGTATGGTGCGGATGTATCGGCAGAGAAACAACTAGGGGTGCGCCATGTGATTCTTCAGCCAAGTGGCGGAAATCAGCCAATTTGATTGGCAAAACATAGTTCCGTCCTTCTACCCATCTGCCTTGAAAAAATTTCCACCCCCTCTAAAATTTTCATTCCATTTAAAATTGCCACAATCTCTAGACAGAGATAATGGGTGGCGACGGCAGTCTACTCAGCTTTAAACGGGAGCATTCTTCGCTTGCTTGGTTTTGGTTAGAAATTTCAATTTGAAAAAAATAAATAAAATAAAACAGAGTTAGAGAAACCAAAATGATAAAAATTAAAAATAAAAAATCATAATTGTTTTTACTAAATGCCCTTAATAGCACTTTTGCACGTTGAACCAACCAGTCACAACATGTCAAATATTTTCAATCAAATTGATTTGAAAGTAATCACATGTATGTTGGAAACTTCATCATGATAATGCGCCAAGTCATAGCGCTTTCATTATTAACGAGTTCCTGGCCAGGGCTCACACCCCATTGGTTCCCCAGCCTCCTTACAGTCCTGACCTGGCTCCTGCGGACTTTTTTCTATTTCTTAGGTTGAAAGGAGCAATGAAAGGTGAACATTGGGGCTCGATTGAGAGCATTCAAGCTCATATCACATAGGCTCTGAAGGACATTCCAAAACAAGCCTTCCAAGATGCCTTCAAGGGTTGGAAACACCGTCTTCAGAAGTGTATCAATGCAAGAGGGTGCTATTTTGAGGATTTTTGACTTTTTGTATGAATATCTTCAGTAAGTGTTTTTTTATGAATTTTTTCGCATTACTTTTGGGACGCACCATATACATGAGTAGGAGAAATAGGGAAAAAAAAAATAATTTAAGCTATAAAATTTAGAAATATTAAAAAAATTAAGTTTTCGTGACTCACGTTACACAAAATTTAATGGTTTAAAAGCTACTTTTAAAAATATTTTAAGAATAAATTTCAAAATGTACTATTAATAATTCTTTTCTTATAAAATAAATCTGTCAGGAAAAAATGCAATTAAATTGTGGAAACAGGCTTAACCAGTAAAATATGTTCGTTTAAAATTGTATCTAGCAGAGAGAGACTTTCACTAGATTGTGAGCTCATAGAACAAGTTCTCTTATAAAAAGAAAATGGTTCACCTGAAGTTACCTTATTCTAATTTGTAAACTTCTATCAATACAGAAAACGTACAAAAAAATTAAGACAATTTTTCAATATTTTATTTTAACACCGAGTTCCCATGTTGCGTGGAATTGCCCAGTAGTAAAAAAATGGAAATATTATCTCTTTTATAGAAGGAGGCAATGTTCCTTTGCTGGTTGGTTTGTGCCCAATGCTCAGGAGGCCCCATAGCATCGGCATACACAAAGTTTTAACATTAACAATAACTAGCAAATGTTTTACTAAAACTTTACTCACTTGCCTTTCTGTCAAATCTAGAGCAACAGCGATTTCATATCGCCTAAGCCGAGTTAGGTAGTTATGTTGTGAGAATTCTTGTTCTAGTTCTTGAACTTGATACTTGCTAAATGCTGTTCTTTCTTTCCGAGGTTTACAGAATTCATCATCGTTATCTGTAGAATCTTCTAGATTGGAAACAAATAAAATTAGATTCAAAAATAATTTTTTAAAAAGTTTTATGACATTTTTATTGCATACAATTTTGGAAAAAAAAACATGAACCGTCTAGAACAGTGGTTCCCAAAATAGTCCACCGAGACCCCAAGGGGTCTATGTAAGTGTGTAAGGGTCCCACGTCAATGAAAGAAAAAATGGGCACATGAGATGCAAGTAGTTTATGAGAGTAGATCCCATATAAGTTAGTTATCACTGAAGTTAAAACATTCTATTAGTGCAGTAGAACACCAAAGACAAATTTTACTAATTACATCAGTGGCGCCAGCGAAGGGCGGTTTTAGGGGTGAACCCCCCCCCCCCCCCAGAGGGCTACGATTTTTTTTCTTATTCAAAATGGTTCAAACAAAAAAAAAGATATTTTTTTAGTCGATGGCGATAAATTTTCGCTTCGAATGGTCGATGAAAAAACATACCAAATGGTGACTGAAACCAGTGGCGGCGCAAGGTGGGGCCGCCGAAAGCGTCTTGTCCCCCCTTCGGGGAAAATTCCTAGCTACGTCAGGGAATTTTTTCCGACAGAAATCTACTGCCGAAAAGTTTACTGATAATGGCAGAAATAAAGAAAAAAATTGAAATTCTAAAACATCTTCATTACTTGATAAATTACCCACGGATCGCTCAATTTAGAACACTAGAACCTCCAGGTGGGTGGTCTTGCAGTGGAACGCCATTAGCTGCCCTCATCTTGCTGCATTCCTTTAGGCCAGTGGTGGCCAACCCGCGGCACGCGTGCCACAGTGTGGCACGGCAGACCAGTAACAGTGGCACGCGAAGACTTTTTGAAAAAAATCCAAAATTTAGGAAAAAATGTTTATCTCAAAAATATTGATAAAATCTAAAACCCTTAAACTGATAAATGTCATCATATTGTGACAATTAAGTGTCAGGAGGCTGGCTTAAAAATTGTCTGAACTACAATATTGCAAAGTACTTAGCGTTAGCTTCGGACATACAACGGAAGCTGTGACGCTACAGACAATGCTTTGTAAAGCCTATTTGTGCTTGACACGAATGAAGCTTTCGATGCTGCAGAATGGATTCTTGATCTGCAATAGTTTCAGCTATGGGTGATGACAGCGGAGTACACAGACAAATCGTTTCAGGGGGGGGGGGCAGGGGGGCTGAGCCGAGAGTCTAAGAGACGGGGGAGGGGGGGGGGGCAGCCACCTCATAAAATGCAGCTAAGAGTTTCGAATGGCTGATGTTTCGAATTTGTGATATAAATGCTAATTTAATATTATACAAATAAATCATTATTATATTTTTAAATTTTATAATTGCTATAAAAAACTAGCTGTCGTGGCCGTCACGAAACTTTCTTCTATATCTATCTTATGAATTCCAGTTACAAAATAAAATACGTACTCGCCCGAATAATTTGGAAACAGCTCCAGTTTCCCAATTATCGTAATAACCCTGCAAATGCAGAATCAATGAGCGAAATTGGAAATCATTGCAAAAGCCTTGTTTAGATTAATTGCAAACATTTTATTTGTTAGTAAAAATAAATTGGCAACAGTTAAAAATTTCAAATCATTGAAAGTTTTCAGATGTTTTGATAATTAAATAGCGTGAAAGCGATTTTTTAATGAATTAATTTTTCGCATTGTTGACTAAGCGCAAAAATCACCCCACCCTCCTCCTGGAGCGATTGGCGCCAAAATTGAATCGATGCTTGCTTCCATATTGGGTTAGTGTTATTCCAAATTTCATTCAAATCGCAGCAATATTTCCCGAGATACAGTAGGTGCAATGACAAAATAAGCACTTTTGATTGCTCCACCCCCCTTTGAGATATTGACACACAAATTGAATCAGCACCTGTACTCAATAGGGTCTACCTATGGACCAATTTTCGTTTGATTCCGCCGGTTACTTCCTGAGATATAGCAGTCACCCTCGTGCAGAACACGTGCGATTGCTCCACCCCCCTTCGAGATATTGACAAACAAATTGAATCAGCACCTGTACTCAGTAGGGTCTACCTATGGACCAATTTTCGTTTGATTCCGCCGGTTACTTCCTGAGATATAGCAGTCACCCTCGTGCAGAACACGTGCGATTGCTCCACCCCCCTTTGAGATATTGACAAACAAATTGAATCAGCACCTGTACTCAGTAGGGTCTACCTATGGACCAATTTTCGTTTGATTCCGCCGGTTACTTCCTGAGATATAGCAATCACCCCCGCGCAGAACACGTGCGATTGCTCCACCCCCCTTGGAGGAATTCGCTAAAAAAAGTCAGGTGCTTCAGTTCACATGGTGGTACATATGTGCAAAAATTTTTGTTCGATTTCATTCAGTAGTTTTTGCTCTAGGGCGGCCACAAAAACTGGTCACACACATACAGACTCACACACACACAGACAGACAGACATTTTCCAAAAATGGTCGAAATGGACTCAGCTCACCTCAAAACGTGCAAATCCGTCAAAATTCGACATTCGAAAATTTTCACGAAACCAATACTTTCTTCTATATATTAGATATAGAAGAAAGTAATAAAAGCCTTTTGATGTAAACAGAAAATGATAAAAATAAAGTGAGAAAATTTTTCTTCATGACTTCTTGAACCACATGTTTGCAATATTTTGAAAAATTTGTGCTTTAATATCATTAATTTTGCGATTAGTTTAACTATTGTTGCTGATACTGCATTTCAATCATTTTTGTTTAAATATGATTAAAAGAGTTTGATGAATGAACAAGCACTAATCGGTGTTTCTGAAACATATTTGCAATAAAAATAAACAAAATTGAATTATGAAAAATTATCATAAACGTGGTATGTAGTAAAACAGATGAGTCAAATTAAAAAAGGAAATTCATTTTTCTTATTTTCTTCTGTCTTAATTAGTTGATCTGAAAATTTTTCTAACGTTGCAACTTTGAAAAGAAAAAAAAAAGAAAAAAATATTAAAGCTCAAATGCAAAAATTCGTTCTGAAAATTTCGGAGGGGGTTGCAGCCCTATCAGCCCACCCTTTAAGTACGTCCCTGGGTGATGAAATTGAAAAAAAAAAAAAAAAACTCTGCAACAAAAATTAAGAAACTAGATTGGACAAAATTTGGCATGGTTGCACAAATGAAGACCCTTAAATTGTTTTTGTTACATTACTTGAAAGTAATTTGGGAGAAAAACTTCAAAAGTGTCAGTTAGTAGAGTTAACTGTATTAACAAACTACGAATTAGAGCTCTGAATGTTTTGTGAACTTTTCCCAGGAGAAAAAGGAGAGTATGGCAAGTTACTCCTTCATTAAAATGTGCAATAGCTATCCAAAGGAAAAAATAGTCATAAGATTTTAGAATTTTAAGGAGTGTGTTTTCAAAATATCTGGAAGGAAAGCAATGAGGACTTGCTACTTAGAAATGGAGAATAGCGAACTAATTTAGCTATGCCATCTCTTAATATCCTGCGTATAAGTAATTTAAATTTAAGTTGTACAAAAAAAAAAAAAAATCCTAAACCAGTAGAGGCCATCTACATTCTTTTATGATGAAACTTCAGTTTCTTTCTCTCTATTTTGGAGAAAAAAGAATAAAACATTAAAAGTTAATACTGAAAGTATCAACCGAAATTTAATAATTTTTCAATGGTATATGCAGCAAATTTTACACCGATTTTAAACATTCATTCAGTGTCAGGTTTGATGATTTTCAGGATCATTAAAAAAATGCTGACTTTTTCAAATTCTTTGTTTATTTTTCTGCAAGACACTACTTGTTACCCTCCTGAAATCTAAATCGGAATTACTGACCTATTGCATTGGTCATCAAATATAAGAGCTTACTTCAACAGAAAGTCACCCACGTTGTATAGAAATTTGGAAATTTGTAACAACAATTTTTTTTCACATTTACACACTTTAGCCGTCTGATGCTGTTGTAGATTTGGCTAAAAATACGCTTCTAAACAATATTTTTTGTTATGAATGCAGAAAAATCGAAATACCATTGAATATTAATTGATTGCACTTTCAGTTAACAAAAAACAGTTAAAGTTCTTAGGATTCTCAAGAACTAATCCTAAAAGTAAAGACTTGGTAGAAAAGATGCAGACTTATAAACCACATTAAATACAGACTGTTTAATTTTTAGAATAGAATATTTGATGTTATTTGTTTCTATTTTAAGCATAAGCCAACTGACAGAATCTATAAAAATGTTTACTAACGATAACTCTTAAGTTCGGACTTGTTTTATCTTTATTATCATTTAGATTTAAATTACTCAGATTTACGAGAAATAATGTTTCATTTGAGTAAGAATTACATAATCAGCCAGTATAAAATCTATTTTTAACTTTAAAAAAATTCAATTTGTTGAAAAAATACATTGTGGCACGCTGAGTTTTTTCTCTCCAGATAGTGGCACTCTCCCTAAAAAGGTTGGCCACCCCTGCTTTAGGCGGACTTTAGTTCTGGGGAAAGTTACTTTTGTTCTGGTTAAAAAAGAGAAATCTTATTTTATTTCCAAACAGATCAGACCCCACACGATTCTCTGACATTTGAGAAGAGACACTTTCTGACGTTATTCGATGATGTGATAAGCCAATAAATCGCCTGAATTGCCTCTTCCTAATGATTTCCTGTCCTCCATTGCCCGCTGTCGTCGAGTTCTGCAGGTGGTAGATTGTAGCTACTTTTTATCCTAAAAGCCTATCGGCGCGATGACAATTAAGGCTATCGGAAATTTTCTAAGGAAATGTGGGATGGGGAGGTGGTCCTGTCCTGACTAGATGAACCTCGGGTAAATCTCTTCAATAGCGCTGCCTTCACTCGGTGTCTGTTGACCATATGGGATGGTGTCGGATTCGAAAAGTAGTTGGACTGATTAACTATTGGCACAACACAATCTAAAATGCAGTCTGGTGAGTTAGACGCGCACCCGTGTATGAAGAAGAGAGTGCAGCTCAAATTCAAAAGTATTTTCTGCATCACAGAGGAAAGAACTTATTGTTTATTTAAAGTAATGATGGAGCTTTGCCTTTCAATTTGCTGGGGATAAGTGGGACCGCTTTTTAATACAGTTTGCTTTTGAAGCCTTATATAAAAGGTTTAAAACAAAAGAATTTAAACTTACTAGATGACCCGTGCGGAATTCCGCAAAAAAAAAAAAAAAAAAAAAAAAAACAAAAAAAAACTCTAAACTTAAAATTTAATACGACAATTTTTATTGGCTTCATTTGCACAACATCGCCATCTACTGCCGTCGTTCTGACAACTTTTCAAAGAGATCAAAGACACGTTCACTTTTACAACTACTACAAAAGTGATACCCTATATTAAAATCAAATACCCAAGGCTACTACTAAACTAAATACTAACGTTATCGCAAAACTACCATAGTATCTACTTATATTAAAAACTGAGTATCTATCTTTCTTTCTTTCTTTCTTTCTTTCTATCTTTCCGGGCACATTGGGCGCGAGGACTTTTGGGCGCCCGGAACATTGGGCGCAAGGACTTTTGTGCGCGAGGACTTTTGGACGCAAGGACTTTTGGGCGCCCGAAACATGGAGCGCGAAGGTTTTTGGGCGGCCGGAACATTGGGCGCAAGGGCTTTTGGGCAACCGGAGCATTGGGCGCCAGGGCTTTTGGGCGCAAGAGGGAACTGCCAAACTGCCGGGGGAGGGGTAACGAAAATTCACCTATTTTAGTGCGCCTAAATTTATGGTGCGTAGGTCCACTGATCCACTTGACCGTGTGTTAATCAGACTCTGTTTAAAATTAACGGTTTTAAAAAGCGTTTCGAAGCTGCCTTCGAAAGTAAAGGGTAAGGTTCGGGGAACTCCTACATTTCCTCTTTCTTAGATATGCTTCCTTTTGTTTTATTTGATTAAATTATTGATAAAAATGCTGTGGAAAATCCTCCCACAGTTTTTCTGCTCTAAAACCGTGTGAATTCTTTCTTTTAGCTTTTTCACAATAACATTTGCAATTTCCAGCCTGATATTTTTCCTATTTTGAAATACAAGCATTTGCGGCTCTAATAATAAAATAATAATAATAATAAAATAATAATAATAATAATAATAATTGTAATAATATAGTAATAATAATAATAGTGATAATAATAATTACATTTTCGACGGGTGAGGTACTTTTAATTGATAATTTATTGTTTAATTAATTTTTTTTTTCATATTGCGGATCTTGAATCTCTTTAGTTTACTTTCGCTTTTTAATTTCAAATATTATTATTGTATTTTCTTTTCGTTCTTTCTCTCTCTCTTTCACCCTTTTTTTTGAGTAAAAGCTTTTTTTAAGGTGGATTAGCAAAAATTCCTAAAGAATAGTCAAATTTTTCTGCGGACCGATGCCGGTCTACCGGACCACCGGTTAAGAACCGCTGATCTAAAAGAAGGGGCCTTTCTTGATAAAGTAGGAACATTTTTGCTATGTAATATTTTTTGTAACTTCATTCATTTATGATATATCCACTGACATTTCTGTTTGATGGAGAAAGCCTTAACCTATGTATTGTAGTGCCATATCTATAAAATAGTGTCAAATGGACGTAATATACTTGATTAAGATCAATTTTGGTAACTTAACAAACATTACAGATCGAAAAAATAAATTGGAAACACTATAAATGGCAGCATTTATTTAAACTTGGCTGAGAGAGAATTGTTATCACTTCATACTCAGTATTAATTCCAATATTATCAGAATCAAGCTGCTAAAAAGTGCAGCTATTTCTATTCTTTCTTTCAAACTACAAAAAGTAGAGCTACATACATGCTACTTTATGCCTTTCCTTTATTACCTTATGCCACAAATACATAATTACCAACTTTTGAGTTTTGTAGTTAAACTATAAATTCTTTCCAAGTCTACATAATTATCTTGTATTTCCAGCATAAAAATTCTTCATCATATTTGCTTTTCATTTTAAAATTGGAACTACGAGGAAAGTGGGAGCGGAGTCCCTGCATTCAATTTTATAGCCTGTTAACAAAATTTTCGTTTGCTTTATTATTTAATTTTTTCGTTTTGTGTGTATCTCTGAAATTCTTACGGAAAATAAATATTGTACAAAGTACATTATTATGCTTTTATTTATTTTCTATGCTCATTTTTTAATTTTATGGTTTTGATTTTAGCTTTACGGTAAAAATGAATACTTTTTTGTTCATGCAGAAATATAAATTTAAAGACTGAGGACGGAAGGGGGGGGGGATAAATACATTTTTAAATTATATCTGTGCCCCTGTCGGGCAAACTTTCGACCCCCCCCCCCCCCATTCGTACCCATTGATATTCGTGACCATTTGATTGATTTTTCCTCTTAAACAACACTTGAAATTGATTATGAAATATATATGGTTGTTTTTATTATGAAACATGTAACTGAAGAATGGGCACGAATGATTTTATTAACTGTTTCGGCACCGACTTCAAAACTCATGTTTAAAAGTAGTATCGATGGTGTTCAAAGAATAAATTTATTTTTTACTTTTTAAAGCAATTTTCAGCTGCGTTTTTGAAGTCGGTTTTACTTTTTTTTATAAAATTTTATTTTTATTTCATTCTTTTCAGTGTAAATGTATACCCGGAAGAGTGTCACGTTGCCATCATGACGCTTCATCTCACTTTATTAACGCGCATTACAAGTAGGGATGCACCGAGTACTCGGTAAATATTCGGTACTCGGCTTACTCGGCCAATTCGCCGAGAACTCAGTACTCGACCAAATTTGTATCAGGTACTCGGCCGATACCGAGTAGTTGTAGAAAATTGAATAGTTTAATGAAATCAGGAAATGCTAACTCTTATTAATATAGCAAGTTGAAGCTACTGCTTCTGGTTTCTGAAAAAGTAATATAAACTCTTCTCAATTGTTCATTGGAGGAACAAATTATGGGTATACTGCCATCTAGTGAGAAATTTTCAAGTTAATTTTGAAAATATGGAAGTTTGTAATGCTTCAATAGAGTAAATCTTTATTTTAATATCCCCAAAAGCTTTTAAAAATTATTCAAGTTTAGAGAATTAGAACTAAACAATAATATATTAATATAATTCCAACTTAATTGATACTTTATATTTATTCATTTAATGTAGTTTCATTTTAAAAATAACTTTATTCTAAAATTTTTGACAAAATAAATAAAATATTTTAAACAATGCATAAGTTAAATTCAGAGGGATTTTTGTTCTAAGAACTATCATATAGAGGTCCATTCCAATGATCAGTTCATATGTCAGGGTTCGAATTTACTGCTGGTCCATTGGTTCCAGACCAGTAAAACTCGCCTCGAAATACCATAAAAATAATGAACAATCCAAGGACCACCATTTTTTTTTAAGAAAAAAAATATGGTTAATGATTTAAGGTGAACCAGTGATGTTTTCTGTTAACTAGTATATATTCCTGTTCACTGGTCGAGAAGACCAGTAAAATTTTTTAATGATTTCTAACCTTTGTACCGCTGTATGTCAATGATTTTGAAAAACAATTAGTACTCGATACTCGGTACTCGGCCGAATACTCGGCTACTCGGCCAAAGTGCTACTCGGTGCATCCCTCATTACAAGGCTTGAGATGAGCCTTGAATATTCAATACAAAACGCGGAAATGATATTAGCAGTTCCAGCTAGATCCGCTCAGGGTGAGTTCGATCGAATCTGCCATACGAAAAGGGGTGATAGAAGAGCCCAAGTGGAGTATAGAACCACCCATTAGCGGTGTCAATTCGTAACCGTAACCGAGTTATGGTATATTTAAGGAAAATTCACAAAAAAACAAAATTCTGAGAAAAAGACCAATTTCTGAAGTTCCTGTTGGGTCTACGCACAAAATAAGCACATATTTCGAAAGAGCAGAAAAAATCCTTTAAAATGACATCTTTTTCATCAAGATAGTCGCACTTTATAGCGAGTTACAAGCTTTCCAACACTGGAAACACTCAAAAATGAAATTTCATCAAACTTTTCAGTCAAAAATTTCAGAAACAGCCGTATGAGCTACAACCGATCAAATCTACTAAAAACTGGCCCATTTCACTAGCTTTCAGATGATACAACAGAAAATCACATTGGGCTTTAAGTTCAGCAGATATTCTGGCTTTTGTTTGTAACAGTATGAAAATCGCCCTTCGTCAAAATAGGGAAATCAGCGAAGATTCATAATTTTATGTTCTAAATTTTATATTTCATGTAAATGTACTGTTTCCTTTATTCAAGAAAAGGAAAGTTTTAAAGCTAAATATTAAATTGTAACACTTTATTGAGTTAACAATCACAACACGAAGAAACAATGGAAGCATTACTTTAACGCGCTTTTCACAAAGAAAAATTCAAAGTAAATGAGTTACACTAACATCTATGAGTCTATTTACATGTAAGCAATCTTCAAAATTTCCCAGAGCTACTGAAATTATCATCCCCCACACCAGATAGAAGCCCTTGGCCTTTTACGAGCGGAAACTACCGTCGCTCTCAATGAAATTTCATTTTCACTTTTGCTACCGCTCCATCAAGCCAAATGCGCAAATCCTACCAACTGGTTGCATCCGAGCAGTAAATTGCTTGTTTCAAGAGTCCCCAAACAAAGAAGTTCACTGGCGTCAGGTTTGGTGATTTAGGTGACCAAGGAATGGGACCCAAATGACCAATCCCTTGCTGATTGTTCTGTCAGAAAGTCTCGAACTGCATTTGAAGAATGTGCAGAAATACCACTGTGTTGGAAAATTATTTCCGCTCTCTCCCAAACAGAAGTAACATAAAGTAAATCAGGCAAGCACTGATTCCAGAATCTCTAAATATTCTATTCCTGTCAGGTTACATTGAAACTCTATCAACCGATCGCCGATTACGCCAGACCTTTAAGCTAAATCACATTTGAAACCACGAGTCTCGGATTAGTATCGCAACAGTGTATCAATTTAAGTTCCCCTAAGGAAACAATATTCACACAAATAAACCTTCAATACATGGAATATATTCAAATTTGTCACTAACATATGCTACTTTCGCACTCAATCGGATATGCAAATTTCTTCTAACCATTTCACACAAGAGCATTGGTTTAGCAACCCAGATCTCCAAAACGAGTAAAAATTTTGCAGATGTCTACTAGGCTGAGACATTCAACTACATCATTTCCTAAAAAAAAACTGGACAGGTGAGTCGATGTTAACTCGAAGTTGCACGATACATGTACATTTCTGTGGCATCAGTATTTTGAACAAAATTCATTTTCAACCTTATTTAAACTTATCATTCCAAAAGCGATTCAGCTTAAAGGTTTGACTTGGCGTAATCGGCGATCGGTTGATAGAGTTTCAATGTAACCTGACAGGAATAGAATATTTAGAGATTCTGGAATCAGTGCTTGCCTGATTTACTTTATGTTACTTCTGTTTGGGAGAGAGCGGAAATAATTTTCCAACACAGTGGTATTTCTGCACATTCTTCAAATGCAGTTCGAGACTTTCTGACAGAACAATCAGCAAGGGATTGGTCATTTGGGTCCCATTCCTTGGTCACCTAGATCACCAAACCTGACGCCAGTGAACTTCTTTGTTTGGGGACTCTTGAAACAAGCAATTTACTGCTCAGATGCAACCAGTTGGTAGGATTTGCGCATTTGGCTTGATGGAGCGGTAGCAAAAGTGAAAATGAAATTTCATTGAGAGCGACGGTAGTTTCCGCTCGTAAAAGGCCAAGGGCTTCTATCTGGTGTGGGGGATGATAATTTCAGTAGCTCTGGGAAATTTTGAAGATTGCTTACATGTAAATAGACTCATAGATGTTAGTGTAACTCATTTACTTTGAATTTTTCTTTGTGAAAAGCGCGTTAAAGTAATGCTTCCATTGTTTCTTCGTGTTGTGGTCTTCTGTTGTGATTGTTAACTCAATAAAGTGTTACAATTTAATATTTAGCTTTAAAACTTTCCTTTTCTTGAATAAAGGAAACAGTACATTTACATGAAATATAAAATTTAGAACATAAAATTATGAATCTTCGCTGGTTTCCCTATTTTGACGAAGGGCGATTTTCATACTGTTACAAACAAACGCCAGAATATCTGCTGAACTTAAAGCCCAATGTGATTTTCTGTTGTATCATCTGAAAGCTAGTGAAATGGGCCAGTTTTTAGTAGATTTGATCGGTTGTAGCTCATACGGTTGTTTCTGAAATTTTTGACTGAAAAGTTTGATGAAATTTCATTTTTGAGTGTTTCCAGTGTTTGAAAGCTTGTAACTCACTCTGAAGTGCGACTATCTTGATGAAAAAAGTGTCATTTTAAATGATTTTTTCTGCTCTTTCGAAATATGTGCTTATTTTGTGCGTAGACCCAACAGGAACTTCAGAAATTGGTCTTTTTCTCAGAATTTTGTTTTTTTGCGAATTTTCCTTAAATATACCATAACTCGGTTACGGTTACGAATTGACACCGCTAATGGGTGGTTCTATACTCCACTTGGGCTCTTCTATCACCCCTTTTCTTATGGCAGATTCGATCGAACTCACCCTGTATAGACAGGCCGACGCATCAAGATTAAGTTTCACCACTTTGGATCCAATTCCTTAACTTTTACTTCCATATTTTCATTGTTGCGGAGTAGGGTTACCAGGAAAAAGTTTTGGCACATTGCTAAGCTTTGCCAAATTCACGTGTCGCTAATAATTGCTCACAGTGAAAAATTACCAAAACGCGAGTACTGGCCAGAAAAGACAACCTCTCAAACACACAAGCACGCGCTGGATCCAAAGTGGTGAAACTTAATCTTGATGCGCCGGCTCGTATATATAGGGGCCTTAGTTAGACTAGAGCCGCTATATAAACAGGCCGACGCATCAAGATTAAGTTTCACCACTTTGGATCCAATTCCTTAACTTTTACTTTCAAATTTTCATTGTTGCGGAGTAGGGTTACCAGAAAAAAGTTTTGGCACATTGCTAAGCTTTGCCAAATCCACGTGCCGCTAATAATTGCTCATAGTGAAAAATTACCAAAACGCGATTACTGGCCAGAAAAGACAACCACTCAAACACACAAACACGAGCTGGATCCAAAGTGGTGAAACTTAATCTTGATGCGCCGGCTCGTATATATAGGGGCCTTAGTTCCAGCTATCTGCCCTGGAGTTGACACACAAAATACTGGATTGGATTGATCAAAGCCTTCGAAAATTGAGTTTTAAAAATTTAATCATTATTTAATGGGGAAATTACATGAAATTTACAGTTTTCCATAATTACCGTTCTCAAACCCCGCATCATAGTACCATGGGACCACCTGGAAGGTGTACCCTTTCAAAAAAAAAAATCCAAATCGAACTGTTAAGTAAAAAGTTATGCGTGGTCATTCCTTAAAAAAATATATATACCGGTCGACTAGAGAACCTCCTCCGTGTTTTCGTCGGTTAAGAAGTTAATGAAGACTAAATACTAGTCAGATAATTTTACCCAACTAATCCATCTATCGTAACTTTAGTTGTTGTTGCAGCACTGGTTTAAAGTCACGTTGTTGAAAGAGTGTTAGTGAAATTGTAAAAAATAGTAGTATTTACAAGCTCTCTTTTTTTGTGCACTTTCTTTAGCAACGGGCTTAATGGTCAGAATTAACATGCGGCTGTGCGTAACACATTGTGTGGTGATGAATTGAAAAAAATATACAACATTAATACAACTGTACTTACCTTGGAACTGATTCGAATGGACATTATTCAATTCTTCATCTGTCCTGTGATTCGTTACATTTGTTTCCAAAACCATCTTGCTCCATCTCTCGCGTGCTGACTGCTGGTGTTTCCGATGTCCTTCAATGCATCAACGCAAACTGTTGCTCTTTCTGTTATAAAAAACTTTGACCGTGGACACTATTATCGTTTAGCCAATTACTTTTTTCTGCGCAAGAGCTGTTGAGGTCAACATTTTTATCGATTAGTTTATGATTCAAATGCTCCATTTTGTTCTGTTGTATTGCCTGGCACAAAGAATTCGAATCGACATTTCTTTTTTTTGCATTTTTAACTGGAAGGGTGGGTTTTCACTCAGGGGATTTTAT